>NW_010581575.1:42232-86176 GCF_000705375.1 Tinamus guttatus
GAGCAGCCAGGAGGGCCTTGCAGGAGGTGCTGGGCACCTTGGCTTTGCTGCGGCAGGGACACTGGCACCAGATGATGAGGCCCCAGGAAAGCGGCACATGAAGCATGTCAGCTCTCAGGCTGGGACCGCACTGGAGCCGTGCTCAGATGCAGCGGTGCAAGGGGACAGGCCAAGCGCTCTGCAGGGCAGCGGGCAGACCGTGCCCGTCCTGCTGGGCACGGAGAGTGCATCAAGCACCAGCACTGCCGCTGCTTTAGGTGCTACCGCCCCACTTGCCAGCACGGCGGGAGCGGCACGGCGGGAGCTCCGCAAGGAGCATCCCCGGCAGCCCAGAGCCAGGGGCTGCTCACAGGGACCTCCCCAGGGGAAGGGGAGACAGCGGCTCCCAGCTCTGCCTGGCCAAGTTCCCCGTTTGGAGCCCCATGGCCAGTGCAGAAGGTGCAGCTCCATGGGGCGGTCAGAGCAGTAAGCGGGGGAGCAGGGCAGTATTACACCCTGGTCCCAAACTGCACGGGGATTTGCTCTGTGGCCTTATCTCCCATGCATAATTTCCCCATGTATAACAGGGAGCACTGCTTGGCCTGCAGGGTGCTTCACAGATGAGTTAGCCATTATACAAATGCTCAGCGTGAGCATCCTTGTGCTCTGCTTGCGCTGGGAGCCAGAGGCTGCAGGCAAGATCCGAGCCCCCCGGTACGAGGCCATTTAGGACCCTCCTCTTGGCAGGAAGAGCCTTGGCATCCTGCCACCCTGAGGAGACACCGGGGCTACAGCTGCCATCACCTTAGCGGGAAGGCAGCACCGTGGCACAGCGTGGCACGGGGCGGCACAGAATAGCACGGGGTGGCACGGAATAGTACGGGGTGGCATGGAATAGCACAGAGTGGCACAGCGCAGCATGGAATAGCATGGGGTGGCACGGAATAGCACGGCGCGGCACGGAATAGCATGGAGCAGCACGGAATAGCACGGCACGGAATAGCACAGTGTGGCACGACACAGCACAGAACAGCATGGCACAGCATGGAATAGCACAGAGCAGCACGGAATAGCACGGTGCGGCATGGAATAGCACAGTAGCATGGCGCGGCACAGCGCAGCATAGAATAGCACAGAGCGGCATGGAATAGCACAGCACGGCACGGAGTAGCACGGCACGGAATAGCATGGCGTGGCACAGCACAGAATAGCACGCTGAGGCACAGCGCAACACGGAATAGCATGGCGCAGCACAGAGCGGCACGGAATAGCACAGTGCAGCATGGAATAGCACGGAGCGGCACAGCACAGTGCGGCACAGGATAGCATGGTGCGGCACAGCATAGGGCAGCATGGAATAGCACGGCGTGGCACAGCACGGCCTGGCACAGCACGGCACGGCGCACCCCCTGTTCCAGGCCCTGCCCCCTGGCACTGCCGCAGGGAGCAGCCCGCGCGGAGGCAGCCGCTCGGCCGGGCCAGGCCGCGCTGCAGCAGCGGGCGCTGCAGGAGAGGCTCCCCCGCGCGTGTCCATCCTGCCGCTCTCCCTCACAGCACAGCTGGAGCGGACCCGCTCCTGCACAAGGGTCAGGCACAACACAAAGGTGCTCGCCAAGCAAACCAGATCGTACTGAGCGTGAACTGCTCTTGTCAACTTCACTTCCTGTCACTTCTCAGTCATAAGGTGACATAACATTTTTTTTTCATTTCTAATCAGATAAAAATACAACATGTAAGTCTTAATCCTGGAATGGAAATAGGGGAGAGAACATAACCAAAACCTTTGCTGCCAGCGTGGCTTGTGCCGAGCACTGCATGAGAAGTGCCTGCGCGCGAGACGAAGGTGTTTCCAAGAGCACTCATTAAGACGTTTGCACTCAGTCAGCCAAGCACAAATCACCATATGACAGACTACAAAGAAATGCCGAAGTAAATGGGAAGCTGAGATGAAACAGGATACAGTAATTGTTTTTTGCATTATCCTGGAGATGTTTGTCAATGTTTCCATTTAGCCAAAGAGCCACCATTTTAAAAAATAAACTTTTTGCTTGCAACAAAAATCATATTGTGCAGGGGGGGGGAAGTTTCGAAGCACCCACATTCCCCGTTCCTCTGGTTTCTCCTGCAAACAGTCCGCTAAAAAAGAGAAGGGAGGAATGTGGTATGTGCCGAATACCAGATGAGGCATTAGCCATAAACGCAGCAGATAGAGCCGCCTCATTTAGATGTGGAGTGGTTTCCTCTCGCTCGAGATGCCTGCAGTGCTCGTGTGTTGTAAAAACGCAATTGAGATATGGTAGAGGTTGTAAGGAAAGTATATCTTGGATCTTCCCTGCATTACTTATTGCTCCCATTAGGCAACATGTTGGTATGAGCGGAGACAGCAGCTAGACGGGAATTCCGCTGAGAAAGCGGGACCCACCCCAGAGCAGTGGCACTGAAAGATCCGCAAAATCCCCCTAGCCCCTTCCCACCCCATTTCCAGCCCCTGATCCAGCCCCCCTGCATCTTCCAGCCGGGAGACCCTTCCTGCGGGCAGAGCCCTGCGGAGCAGGACTGACGGAGGCTGCCATGCCACAGAGCAGGCGGCAGCAGCGACGGCGGCAGCAGCAGCAGCCTCTACAGGGTGGCGAGTGCCTCGTGTGCTAAATCCTCACGGATCTGAACGTGCCCAGTGGTCCCGTCTGCACATCAGGGCTCTTGGTAGAGTAACAGCCACAGCAGGAGTCTACAGTTGCACTGTCATTTACGCTCTGAATACTGTTGGAAAAGTCAGCAAGGGTGTAAGGAGCTGCCACAGAAAGAAAACAGTGTGAACATCCACACACATCCCTGTGCCACATGGGCCGGGAGCATCCCTGAGGGAACAGAGTAGTCCTGGCCTTTGGAGGTGGCACAGCCTGCTTGTCGACTGGGACCTGGCCGTGCCCTGCCCCACTCCGTGAGCGGGTCTGTGCAGGACCCGGCGCAGCGGCCAGGATCCCCCAGGAGCCGCAGGAGTCACTGCTCCAAGCCCGGGGTGGCAGCGCCGCTCGCGCTAGCGAACCTCAGGTTTCCTTGTCCTCCTGACTCGCGTGGCCGCTCGTGCTTAGTCAAGCACTGCAGGACTGCAGCTTTCCCAGCAGCCTCTCCCTTTCCAAGAAACGGGCTCGGGTGGTGCAGAGAGCCGAGACACGGCCGGCCCTCGCGTGTGCTCCACACAGCCCGACCCGCAGGGCCGGGCTGGCCGCCCAGGAGGGAGCTGCGTCCCTGCGCGGTCGGAGCCCCGCAGCACGCAGGTCATGGTGCTGCCAGGGTTAGTGCTGTTTGCCCCTTTCTGCAGCCAGTTGCTGGGGCGAGCTCAACAAGCAGGCGCCTCGCGGCACTGCCCCTCAGAGCAGCGGGGACTGCTCACAAGGCGCCCTAGAAAAGCCTGGGGTTTGATGTGGGCAAACGCGCCACGCTGCTTGCAGAAGCGTGGTCAACGTTTGCTTTAACATTGGAACGGAAAACATTTCTGGCGCCCAGGCTCTCATTAGATTTCCCAAGCGCGCTCACCAAAGCGCCGCAGCGCCGAGTCCCGTCCGCGCGCTGAGGCACTGCTGCCTCCACAAGTCAGGACTTGACTCCAGGAGTTGTCTATGTTTCAGTTTAAATCAGCTTGCAGTGCCGAAAGGAGCTAAACAGGTTGAGTGACTTCACGCTGTGGGAGGAATAATCCGCCGGGTCGCTCCGTGAGCCAGCACAGCCCAACGGGGTGAGGATGTTGCTACAGCTCTTCCCTGGTGTCTCTCCCAGGTAAAAAAGGATAATATTGGTGCTTAAGTGACTTTTTATAGAACTGCTGTCAAACCTGGCAGATAGAAAGCTTAATTAGGACTGATCTCAAAAACGAGGCGGTGTGTAGGTGTAGGAGGGACTGTGTGCAGCAACGCCGCTTCCAAGCGGAGCTGCGAGTAAACAGGTCAGATGCGATGTTTATCGGAGCCGCTTGTGTCGGCGCTGCTGCGTCTCCCTGCGCTGCCAGTTGCACTCTGCAGAGCAGTGCGTTGCAGCAAACTGCTCGCAGCAGGGGCAGGGACGGGAGCCGTCCCGCCACCCTGCCCGGCGGAGGCGCCGCGCTCAGCGCTACAGTTACTCTTCTGCCCGGTGAGCAGAACCTGGGTCTCCTCTGCATCTGGCACGAGCCCAAACACAGCTCCTGCTTGTACTGAATCACGAGTGACTCACTTCAAATGTGGATGTGAGCGCAACGTATACATTTGCAAATTGGCTCGTGAGGCACCGCTTCGCAATGTAGGTGGGATATCTCGCATACTGTAGCAGTCAAGTTCTGCTCTCTTTCTCCTCCTCCCTTCTCCCTCGTGCAGGATGGCTGCCTGAGCCCGGCGTTCTGGAGTCATTTCCGAGGGCGCAGAGAGGACCACGCGGATGGCTCCGGCTCTGCTGTGACGGGGAGGATGGACGACTTGGCGCTGCTGGAGCTGCTGGAGTGCCCCGTGTGCTTTGAGAAGCTCGACGGCAGCGCCAAGGTGCTGCCATGCCAGCACACCTTCTGCAAGCCCTGTCTGCAGAGGATCCTCAAGTGCCAGAAGGAGCTCCGGTGCCCCGAGTGCCGCACGCTGGTGCTCTGCAGCATTGAGCAGCTGCCATCCAACCTGCTGCTCATCCGCCTGCTGGACGGCACCCGCTGCGCGCAGAATGGCACCAGGTTCGGCTCCATGCAGCGGGCCGGCCTCCTGGCCTCCCCGGCCTCCATCCGCAGAGTCCCCAGAGGGCTACAGCTCCACCAGTACCGGCTGGCACCAAGTCCCAGGATGCACATGGAAGGGGTAAGCAGAGCCCACATTTGTCACTATTTCTATAAATACAAGGGGCTATTTTATTGTGTGCCAAGACCTATGAAACTTCCATGTTACTGATACTGCCAAAAGGTTTTAGGTGAGAGATCGTTTGTCTGTGTGCAAATCTGGCCGTTATTTCCCTGTGATATTTAACTATTTTGAGTTTGGTACAACAGTAAGTGCATTCACTCCCAAGCTTACTCCAAAACTTGTCCTTCTTTCGGCAACTCGGCAGCAGCTGCTCTGCCCCAGAGCTCACAGGTGCTTCATGGCTTTTGGAGGAGGCATCTCAGCTGCTCCAAGTTCCAGACAACATTGATGTTTATTGATAGCAATTAAGTCAGTAAGTGCAAAGCCTTAACTGCTGGGAGTGGAGAAGGATATTTCACTTCTCTGAGCCTCAGTTTCCCCATCCATTAAAATGTTGGAGAGGATATAATGGCACTTAAGTCCTTGGCAAAGCAATCTGAGATTAACTAGCAACAAATTTGGAGCAAGTTACTTGTTATTTTATCTAGGGACTGATTTGCTAGGTTAATTTTAAAGTTCTAAATCGTTTTTGTCATTTTCTCTGAGAGTACTCAAGGTTTTCTTGAATAATTAAGCCATGTCATTAGACCTGTTAAAGCAGTTTGGTTCAGACTGAGTCTGGGTGAGATTGCCTGGTGGTTTCCTTTTCCCTGCATAATGTTCCCGGGATTCCACTTCTTCCACCTGCAGTATTCCTTATAGAAGTTTCCACAGAGCTGTTTACAATATTCCAATGCGTAATTCAAGTGGTTGCTAAAGGCCCGCGTGTCTTCCAGAACGGCGGAGCCGCAGCCAACATCTGTGTGCATGAGGCGAGCGCTGGCCGGGCCCCGCGCAGGGGGACATGCGGTGACGCGGCAGCCGCGCGAGCGCCCGGGCCAGACCCGCGCTGTGAAGGGTCACCGCGGTGTTGCTCGCGGAACAAACCCACGTGGAGGGCGGTGTGGGGCGTCACAGGACAGCACGGGGTGGTGCAGGATACCGCAGGGCAGTGCAGGGCAGCCCAGGACAGCACGGGACAGTGCGGGACAGCACAGGACAGCAGCATAGGATGGCGCGGGGCAGTGCAGGACAGCGCGGGGCACAGCTGTGGCCGCCCCTTAGCACGGGCAGCAGTGGGGAGGGCAGAGCAGCAGCCCTGCCCGCGCAGGGATCCCTGCCCAGGCCCGGCTCCACAGGGCCATGGTTGTTCCGTATTACCTGTGATATATGATATGGGCTGCATGAACTGAGTGCTGGAACATGCCCCTCCAGCATTTTACGGGAGATGGTGCATGCTGTAAGATAATACCGGCTATAAAATAAGGCATGGGCTGTGGCAGTCAGGAATTTCACAATGTCTTAAAAACAGAGGGAGTATTTGTATATATGTTAAAGAACATTGGGAGTTACAGCCCAACCCAAATATTTCTTATCTGCTAGCATTTAAACACTTTTGAATGTAATTCCTACCTATTAACATAGAATGGATACATTCTGGTGCGTGTATATGAACACAGCCGTGTATATCCAGGACACACACATACATATTGTGGGATATACACACCTGCCCATGGACAAAGCAGCATCTGAAAGAGGCTGTGTAAGAGGCTGCACCAAGGCCAGTGGGCTCTGCCCCGCAAGCTGCTCCGGAGAAGCCTAGCTGGGTTTCCAGATCTGTAACATCTTTGCAGAGCACTCAAGACTGGATTTTTTAAGATCTCCACATAACAAAGTGTCTGGAATCCAAGAATAAAGGGTTTGCTAGGAGGTGAATGTGTAAATAATCCACAGGGAATCCTTTGATCTCCTAAGAGCCTCCCCCAGCATGTGCAAGATGTGGTTACGTCCTGCATTAAACATCCCTGTGAGCTGGCAGCCTCCCACAGGCGGCCAGGCTCTCCCGGTGAGGTACAGAGCAGGACTGGACCCTCGGCAGCGACCCGCCAAGCCCAGGAACACCATCGGCACGGCGGATCTCATAACGCAGCGAACACAGGGGCCAAGGGAGCCAGAGCAGAACGCAGAGCATGAAAGTTTGCCCCTAGAAAGCACAGGACATTCAAATTGAACTGGGACTTAGGCTATTTTCTCTTTGCATGAACCAAGTGCTGTAACAACCCCCCTCTAGCATTTTGTGAGAGATAGACAGATACCTCCTCTATTGGGATAAAAATACGCTGCACTCCAACGTTGCCACCTTCACACAGACATCTATAAATAGTGACTGTGCCTTGGTATTTTCTTCTCCTCCAGAAACATCTTCAGCTCCTCTTTCAGTTTGGCAAACAGGATTTAGGCTGCTAGATCTTTTTGAACCCTTATTCAAAGGGACCTGCCTGCTTGCACCTAGCAGGAGCAAACCCATTTTCAGACCTGCTCGCTGTGTGACATCCCTCCCAAAAGCAAACCCTTCCTAAGCTGTGCAGCTCACAGGGCTGAAACGCTGTGCAGCCCTATTGGGCAGGGGCTGCACAAGTGCTGAGCAAACACTGCAAACAGGGGGTTCCCCCAGACCCTTGGAGCCCCGGTCTAGGGCAGCGCTGGCTGCTTTCCCACCGGGAAGGCTCCCGAGCCACAAGGGCAGTGACGCAGGAACCAGGCTGCTGCAGCACAGCCACTGCCCTGCCGCCAGCTATGACGGCCTCTGGCTTTGCCTAAAAAATGTGTGGCCTTGAGAACCTCAAGAAAAAAGGATTTACCCCATTTTTTCTCCACAACTATCAGAATTTGTCTCATTCTAAAAAAAAAAAAGTTAAGCTCTTAGACTAGTTGACTCCCACAGCCAGCTCGCACCTTCTATAGATTTATCATACAGTTTCTTTTTCCCCTTGGCACACAGTTTAGAACCTTGTACCTGCCGCAAGGAGACGGCCATTCCTGCCAGCGTCGGGTGCCTCCCACCTGGCCCCGCAGGGGACGTGGCGGGGTCGGGAGCTCGGAAGGGGCGCTGTGAATGCAGCGGAGCCACGCGCCCTGCGGCAAGGTCACAGCCTCAGAGCCAGGAAGGAGGCTGGTGGCAGCACTCTGTAGAAACGCTGTAAAGTAAAACAGAGCTTGATTAGGAAGGAAGATGTGACACTGAATTTTTCTCGCGAGGCGGCTCTGCCATTGCCCCGGCAGGCGAGCAGGCGGCGTGGGGCCGTGGCGCTCGGGGCTGGCCGGGGCAGTGGCCCTGCCGTGGGGCAGCTCTGCCTGCTGCCTGCTGGCACATGTGCCCCGTGCTGCTGCGGGGCAAACGCGGCTCCCAGCTAGCGGCCCTGGCATGAGCCGGGGAATGGAGACATCCCCCTGCCCTCATTACGGGGGGCTCCCCAGCTCGCAGGGCCCTTTACCCGCCTCCTGCTGCGGTGCCGCTCTCAGCTCTTCCCTACAAGCGCACAGCGAGGGCTGCTGCTCCTCACGGCCATGCCCTGTCCACTTAACGCTGCCCATGGGCTCCCTCATGGACTCTGGGTGCCCCTGACACGGCTCTACAGGCCAGGGCAGCAGGATTCCTGCCCATGTGCATTCGGAATGCACATGGGAAAGGGCTGCTCCAAGGCGATACTGCGTGTGCTAGGAAAAAGCAGGATGACCTCCACTGTGGATATCAGGAGCCAGTTTCCCTAGTTTTACAAAATTAGGTACTGAACTTCAGACACATAAAAGTGTTTTAATTTGTTTCCAAGGCAATGAGTCATCCTCAGCTGGCACGTCAGGAATAGCACGGCAGGATTTGGGCAGCGCAGCATGCTCACCCCTTACCAGCACGGCCAGCGGGGAGGCTCCAGGTCTGCGGCTCTGCCAGACCAGCCCCGGGAGCAGCCGTCGGCTCAAGGGCCACCCAGCTCCAGCTGCTGGGGCTGATGCAGTAACTTTGGTCCTTGCGGGGAGGAGACAGCAGCAGGGTCGCACAGCGACCATGCTCACAGCGCAGAGGGAAGCAGGGGTGGATCTCGGCAAGAGCAGCATGGACCCGGGCCTTCGATTCACACTCTGCTCCAGCTCCTCTGTGGTCTCGCACTAGTAAAACTGAAGTGCTTGCTCCTAAATGCTGGACTTTAGTGTGCCATTATTTTCAGGTAGTCAAACCCCAGTTGGCAAAGTGGATATTTGAGCTGACCCTTTCATTGGATTTGGGGAAGCTCCAGTTTGTTTTGGTGCCAGGATGGAGATACAATTTAGTGCTCTGGTTTTAAGAGAGATAAATATTTATCCTTCGGAAATCAGATCACTTCAAGAGGCTTTGCTTCGGATCCCAGACAAAAGCTGTATCCAGAAGATACTAGTTTTGCGGAGAAGAAAAAACAAGCCTCTTTGGAAAAAAACATGTTTGCTTTGATCTTGCATACCTCAGTTCCAGATCTGTCTCACTTAGGGAATGGAGAAAGGGGAAGCCTGGCTTCCTTCTCAGACACCAGGTTTGGACACGAGACCATGCAGGCCAGGAGCTCTTTGACCTGCAGCTAATGCTGATGCAAGGCATCAGCTTCATGATGAACATTAATGTACCATCAAAATACCTGCTAGGGAGAGGCTGCAGAGGAATGGAAAGCTGTACCATTATTAAGCACTTCTCTGAAATGATGTGCAAACAAAATCTCTGCTTGCAGGGAAAGCAGAAGGTGCGAGGCTCTGTCAGCTTTCAACTGCAGTGAGGACGGGGCAGGGACAGAGCCTGTGCAAGCTTGTTGCGCACAAACGAAGCTGCAGCACAGCCTGCACGGGAAAAGTTAGTCCGTCCTCACTCCTGTTCCCTCAGCCAAGTGAGCACTGCTATTCGTGGCATTTAGTAGCCATTTCTTTTTTTCTAGCAAAAGGAGACTAACGAAATCAGCAGCAGGAGCAGAGACTGAGGCTCACGTCTAGGAAAAGAAAATACAGATTTCGCAGTTATAGTTCAAGCACCCATTGCCAAGAACTGATTCTGAGGCACAAAGCATCATGACCAGGCACGCTGAGGGCTGACACATTTTGTTTTCCATGCGGCTTAAAACCATGACACACAATTTAACCACTATCCCAGATTGCTGACAGCAGCAGAGACAAACAAATCTGATAGCAATAAGCATGAATGGAAGAGGCGTAAAAAGTTTCATGCAGACAGTGCCACTCAGACACAGCGGCTGCAGAGACCAGCACCAGCAAACACACTGCGGTGATTCCTCAGCACACACAGTCCTTCCCCGACGGTCTGTCCTCCGCCTCCTCAAGGAACGACGGCTTCTTGGGCCACTGCCGACCTGCCTTTGCTCTTGACGCTGTCTGCACAGAGGAACACGCGGTGGGAAGCGGAGCCAAGGCCGGGTTAACTCGCGCACTGCACGAGCCCCGGCACCGATCCTGATCCTGCCGAGCTGCGAATCCATGCACGGCTTGATGCGCAGTCGCGCCCTGGCGGCGCTGGGGCTGCCGGCGTGCCCGCTCCTCCCACCCTCTGCGTGAGAAGCTGCTCTGCATTTTCTTCCATCCGTTTTCCCATTTTCCACTTCACCTCTGCAGATCCAGAGTGACAACAGCAAAGTTCAGAAGTGACGTACATTTGATGTGGTTGCATATCAAAGGCATATTAGTTAGGAGATTATATAAGTGCTCCCATTTGCCACTGATGTCACATCATAAACAACGTGGAGGTGCACAAATGGAGCAACCGAGGAATTAGCCCCATGAGCCTCAGTGCCAGGTTCTACTACTAGCTTTTTCATAATCCTTTGGTTGCTTTTCATCCCTGCCGTCTGTAAATCACACCCACGGACACCTGCAGCTGCTGACACGGTTTTCCCGCTCCAGTCAAGGCCGCACGATCCCCACGTGCCGCTGCCCTGGATCCCCACGTGCCCCTGCCCAGGGCAGCGGCTGCTCAGCTCGGCTACCGCAGGCGGCTCCAGCCCTGGGCTGGCACCTGCCGAGGACATGGGGGCGCTTTGCTGATCTCCAGCAGGACACTTCTGTCCTCCTGGCTTGGGAGCTGCTGCTGACCTCCTTGGGGGAGAAAGGATGTGGAAAGCACCCAGCTGTCTGACTCCTCACAATATAATGATAGGAAAAGATTGAAATGACAAAGTCACTTTTGATGGTTTTGTTCTATGTGACAAGGCTGAACTTATCTCCTCTGCTGAAAAGCAGAAAAACAGAATGGTAATGGCAATTAATTTACATTCAAATAGCTCTTTCAATCCAATCAGATCCTAAAAGCCCTAAAAACTGTGCTGTGCTACCTGAACACACGAAAGAAACACACAGCGGGCTCATTTGTCCCATCTCAAATGCAGTCAATCTTCAGCTTGACGGGAAGGGATGCTGCAAGAAGTTAGCAATCCAAATGAAGGGCAGTTTTCACAGATTACCTTTCTTTGCTAAAAAGACATTTTCCTTTCGAATCACTATGTAAATAACTAGCTCTTCATTTACAGTTATTAAATCACTATTCCTCGCGAATATAGCCTGGATGTTGCCCTCAGATCCGCTCTGGACTGTTTGCCTCTGGGCAAGTCATTTAAACTCTGCCTGCCAATATTCCCCAAACGCAGAGCACGATAATGTTTCCTTCACCTCACCCTTCATGTGTGCTGCCCTTTTAGATTACTTCCTCTTCAGGGCAGGAACTGCTTGTGGCGCTGCTTGCAGGGTGCCCAGCACAGCCGTAGCCACAGCGCTGACCTCCAGGTGACAGCACAGCGACAGTGACAGCGGTGGCAGCTCGTGTCTGCCTCTCGCCTCGAGCTCTGCAGGGCCACACAGCTGCCTCACAGCACAGGCCTTCCATTCGCTCCTCGCTTCAGTATTCTGGATATTCCCTTCTGCGCCGCCTGTCCCACAGTGCCAGGTCCCCGCAGTGCATCCCCGCGCAGGCACGGGGCAGGTGCTACGGCGGAGCAGCGGCTTCGATCGCGCACACGGACACAGGCGGTGCGACAAGAGCCCGGCTGTCCTGGCGAAGGGCATCAGCACGAGCAGCTCATTGACACCCGGCCAGCACATGCTTTGAATATCTCCGCAAAGTATCGCCAAGACTGAACACCAGCTACATGCAAACTGGGCTTACGCAAAATGCCCCGCTGTGCCTCCCGTCCTCGCGGGTCGCAGCAGGGGCTGCCCCCAGCGCCAGCAGCCAAGCGCGTTCTCACATGCACAGCCAGCCCCGCACGCTCTTAGCACTTAGCTTTCCCTGGCAGGGAAAGGCGCCCTCACCTATCAGTGCAAGCAGAAACATAAGCAGGAAGAGCTTCTTTCATCCTTTGATATTGGTGCTTTTTCTCTGCACCTCAGGGGCTTTGGACACAGGACACAGTAGAGTTTCACATTTAGAGCCTACTCGGACTCCTGCTCCCCAGGCACAGAGCCACACCGGGCAGGTAGCAGGCTCCAACTCCACGGGTTTCTCTTCAAAGTGAGTCTGAAGAGCCCCCAGCTCCCCCAGGCTGAGTGCTCAGTGTAGCTGCATCTTGGCCACCTCTAACTGAGGCCAGAAAAGCTCCAAATAGCTCCAAAATAAACAATCAAAAAACACTTGCAAATTTAACTCAGAGTGTCTAGTGGGAGAGAAATCAAACTGGAAGACATCCAGGATTGGATTTCTTTTCCTCCTGGCAATGATTAGCACCCTTCTAGAAATAAATTGTTCTTTCAAAGAGGCTGTTGTGTGTTATAGAAATCATGCATCTCCAGCAATAGCACTGTCTCTGCACAACGTGATATTAACTCCTTGGCATAAATAATGCAGCACTGGAGCAGAATACGGCGCTGCAAGCACAGCTTGGGACTGTGCCACCTTCCCTTTTGGCTCAGGACCATGCAAAGAATGACCACAGCTCCACTCTGCAGCAGCATCTCTGCTTCTTGATGTCCTGCCAAACGTTCTGGGTGACACATCTGGGGCTGGCCTTGCTTTTCACACCTCTTTCACAATCTTCCAGTCCTAGCTCTGGCCAGATGTTTTCTTCCCAGCCTGTAACTGAAGCCTGAATCCTAAACACTCTGTGTGGGACAGTTCTCCAAGCAGCACTGCTGAAATTTCTCTTCTTCAGAAGTCCATGGACACTTAGCGCATGAATCAGTTTTCTTATACGCGAGACCCTTGGGAATAATTGCTTTCCTGCAAGTGAAACTACACCCATGAAACTGAGATCAGAATCAGGCCCTTATTATTTAGTGCAAAGACATTCTGTCAGTCTGGGAGGAGACCGCAAGCGTCAATGGCTCTCTAGGGAAGGGCAAGGCCAGGGCATCCCCTCTGCAGCACTGCTAAAATCAGCGCGAGGAAAACGAGGAAAACCAACCAGGTGCCAGACCAGCTCGCCTGAGAGCTCCCAGTCAAACCTTCCAGAAGCCCTTTCAGCCTCGTGAACCTCTCCGCACTGCTTACCTGAGCCACGTGAGGTTCCATGCACGGTGACTTAAAATGTTGCTGTCAAACCCAGCTACATTCATTTCTGCTGAAGTAAAACACAAAAACAAACAATAACAAAAGAACAGTATTCCTAGGGCTCATTCCTACTGAAATTATTTTCTTCTCCTTTGGAAGACAGCAATTCAGGATAAACAAAGTATTTGCACAACTTTTCCTTGCCACTTTCCAAAACACAGAACCATGGCCTGATTTTTAGCTTACCAAAGCTCCTTTAACACTGTTAGGACTAGAAGGAGAGTTTACAGTAGAGGAGGAAGTGACCTGCAGCAACGGTCGGTGAAGAAATGACTTTCACAAGGGCAGCACTAGCCTCTGCGACACCTCCAGTTCCCTGCTAGCATTGACCTGGGCCCATAGGAAGAGCCATAGAAGAGAGCACAGCTGAAAATGAGCAGCCGGCTGTTCAAAGAACTAATCTGTCACTCGCTCTGTACACACACCTACATTGACGGCATAATTGGAGTCAGCCTGTTCGGAAGATGGAAGGAATCCACTCTGACATCTTAGCTTGGTCTCACTGCAGGGCGGTGAGCCCTGCTTGGAAATGGGATGAAAGAATAATTGGCTCCCAGCTGCAGAGAGGTTTGCAGCCTGCTCCTCACGCTCATCTCTGTCTGTCTGTTCATGAAAAGGGACAGCATCACCAGCCAGTCACGCCGCTTGTCACAGGGGTTTTAATGGGATCGCCTGGGATGAGGTTTCCAAACGCTCACAGCGTTAGCCAGTCTCCTCACTTCTTCGTTCTTCCCAACTACATCCTCCTTCCTTTCCTGGCAAGTTTTGATGCATCTCTCTGGTCATCCCGCTTGTACCACTGCTGTGACTGTCTGACTTATAATAATCCAGTGTCACTAACAAGGAAGTTATAACTAGTTCATTTAAGGTAATTATAGTGTGCATTTCCCCCAGCTACGAAGAGATGGCTTCAATTGCTTCCTTACACACACACACAGATTTTTAATTTGCTGCTCTGTTTTGTATGGAGAGAAACTCAGATGTGTTGGACAATTGCCCCAGCAATATGGATGCCAAATACTGGGAATAATAATAGTCATAATAATAGTAATAATAAGTCTTTTTTTCCTGTATCAGCCACAAAAGCACTAGCTATGGAGAAAACACAAGAGGCGCATCTGCTGTGATCACCTCTGTTGGTACAGTGGCCAAGGAGAGAAAAATATCTCGCGTAGAGACTGTGCCCTGTGTTGCAGGACCGTGCCAGGGAGCTCCTTAAGCCTGCAGCTTCCGTGTTGCGTGTCTTTGTTTCCTAACGGTTCTGCACGCACCTTCCTTCCCACAGCTCTCACCAGCCCCCCGGCTGACCTCTCTCGCAGCACGGGAGGGCAAGTTTGTTCCAGCCATCGAGAGTGCTTGCAATAGCTCCCGAGCTTGCGATAGCTTCCCGGAACGAAGGAGGCATGTTTCCCTCAGGCGTAACGGAAGAAATAAAATTGGAGATAAAGAGCAGAAAAAATGAAGTGGAATACAATGAAGACTGCAGCATGGGAGGACAGGGTTGTTCCAGCCATCGAGAGCGTTTGCCATAGCTCCCGAGCGGCGCCGGAACGAAGGAGGCATGTTTCCCTCCGGCATGACGAAAGAAAAAAAATTGGAGATAAAGAGTGGAAAAAATGAAGTGGAATACAATGAAGAAACAGGCAGCTGAAAAAGTTCTGACTAACCACAAACCATGCAGACAAAAAAAGGCTTTTTGAGGAGAGATAATTCTCTCCACAGTATTCAAAGGCACACATTTCCACTAGCTAGAAAAATTATGTTTCCTCAGCCCTGAAACACATATGAGTTGGGGTTTATGAACTCTTAACTAGACAAGTCCCAAATATCTTGCAATATTTGATCTATTTCTACTTGATATCATGAAAAATATCTCTGGGTGCTTTAATGTACTAAATTATTCCCTTTTTCCACTTAATTTCTCACTTTTTAAAAAGTTTGCACATGTGAAAGACATGCCTCTAATGTAGTGCTGCTAGAAGTGCAGTACTGCATGTTGTCACACACAAAAAAAAAGTCTTTGTCCTCTGCTGTGCCTATTATTTTTTGATATTTGCATAAACTAAGCTTTACATGGAGCTTTTTGTAGATTTTTTTCCTACTGAATTTAACAAGAGATCCCAATTCAACATTCAGGCAAAATTTGGGCTGAACATCTTGCTGCTACTACTAACTCATAAGCATAAAACACTGCCTTGGATTAATAAAAAGTAATGGGACACATTAGCAGGAGAAAAACCCATCATAACATTAAATACGAGGACACCACATCTGACTGAGGAACTCAGGCATTTCTCAAGCCTATGAGCAGGCTGGAAACACACACAGCCCTGTGCTAGCTACACACACACCTGCTTGTTATCGCTGAGTTTAATTAGCACTCTGCTCTCTGCCAGTGCAATTAACCTACTTTAAATAAGGCTAAACAGATTTCTTGTAGAGAACCTAGTGCTAGTCTTAAGAGTGGACAGAAAGCAGTCAAAGTCTGAGGCAGGAATGAGGTTTTAGATGTGCTACAAGCTCTGCTGTGTTTTAGCACCATGAAGAGTGATAAGAAATGACAGGAGATGTCCGTAGAGGGCTTCTACTCACTTCCCTGGGGAGGTTGTTTAGTGCAGGTTTATTTAGTTGCTTTTCTTTGTCTTTTATGTCTTCTGAACATGCTGAAAAAGTGGTGACCCTGATGTACATGTTGCTAAACACTTCAGTTGGAAACATATCTGTGCAAGGTCTCTGAAGGAGGAAGGCACCTTGTGCACGGAACACTTCGCTGGTGGCTCCCTGTAGTGTGGGGTTTTTGGCTCATTGTCAGAGCAGACAACCAAAATTTAAAGAGGCAAAGTAAAACTCAGGGAAAAAAATTACCTGGACCTTAAAAAAAGAATTGATCTGAATTGAAAGAGATTTTTGATGCAATGAAAACCTTGAAAAACTTAATTCCAGGTTAATTCCAGTTGTCTCCAAAAATGCTTTGTTTTGCTATGGCTCTTTTAGTCCTTCTCTTTTTAAAATGACATTGATTTTTAAATATTGTTGTTACTAGAGTTGTAAAATATTAGAAAAAAAATTGTCAGTTCCAAAGACCATGTTTTGAAAACTTCAGTTATCAGTGGTGAAACAGTCCAGCATGATTAAAAAATCCTTTTTTTTTTTTTTCGATTAGAAATATGTGTCAAATCTAAAGTAACTCTTCATGACAACATCAGTCCTTTTGAAACTTTTAATTCTGATGTTTGTGGAAAACAAAGACCAGTCTCTCCTGGCCTAGACCCTCCTACTGGAAGGGGAGAATTTGGCTGATTCTGGTTTCAGTGATAACAGAAGCCTGAATCGCTCTATTTCACCCGGATTTGGTCAAATTCCATTTCTAATCATAAATCCTAGTAAATACCAACAGAAACATTCCTTGGATTGCAATGGGCTTTAGAGGTGAAGAGAGTCACATACATCAAAGAACCACGAGGCTTACAATAAGTCCTTGACAAGACAGCAGTGAAGGGATGGGCAAATATTACTTTGTGAGTGCTCAGAATTAGCAACAACTTGCAGAACGCACACAAAAAAAAAACACTTTACTGCTTGATAAATGAAGGAAAGTGAACCTCATTTATAGTTTCCTGTTGTATAATTTAACATAAACCTACGTAATAATGTGAAAAATCCATAATTGCAAAGGCTGGTTGAATATTTTTGGATGCTGAAGACATATATAAGCATTAAGTACCTTCCTAAAAGTTTTGCAGCAAATCTGAATGGGTGAAATGAATGTGTGTAAGATGGACTTTTGCAACATAAAGTCACAGGCAAGGTTAGGTCTGTGTCACACCTGGGCTCAATCTGCCAGCTCACAGAGCCATTGTAGGGCTGGAGGGGAAAGCAGCAGTGCTAACAGAAGTGCAGAAGACAAAATGTGGCGTGCGGGTCTGCTGAGCGACAGGCTTAGACAGAGGCTCTGCCAGGCGCAGGAGGAAACCTGTGCGAAGGAGAGGCAAGAAGCGAGTGGGAGGAGAGGAAGGAAGCTCTGGAAACTGAGGAGTGGCTGCAGATGGCAGGGGGCGAGAGGCCATGTAGGAAGAAAGGAAAGAGATTTATGTTCAACTGAGACTGCAAAGACCTCTCATGGCGAATAGACTCAGCCTAATCTGGAAGGAGGGAAAAAACTGCTGGGAGGATTTCAGAGGGACAGGATGGGAAGAAATTTCCTAAAATGCACTTTGGATAGAGCATAGGATGGGGAAGTACCTAGGGATATGTTTGTAAGGAGTTAATCACTGCTAGTTCCAAAAAAATAACTCTGAAAGAGAAAACTTTTTAGAGAAACTTGAAAAGGAAGAAGCAGTAAGATTTGAAAAGACATAGAAGTAAGAGGAAAAGGCAGGAGGAGAGCTATAAAGGTTGTTCCTCATCCTTAATCTTATGCTTAAAGCTGCGGGAAGCCACTGCATCAGCTATGCCACATTCCTGGTTGTGGGCAGAGCCTGGGAAAGCCTGCGCCCAGAAGCAGGCCTAGAGGTTTCTCACCCCATGAGAAACGGCAGCCAGTACAAGAAAAGCCTTCTGGAGGCAGCCACAACACATCAGCAACTCCATCAGCCCAGCGGCTCCTTCTTGCATGGCTGCCCTCAGGAAGCCGTGAATCCATGTAGCTGACCAGGCCTGTTTCTTCCCCTTGTCTCGGTACTGAACCACAAGCATCTTCATTTCCATTTCTTCCTGCGCTAGCTGAGACCTCCTGGCTTCCTGTGCTCCACGGAGCAGTGGCTAGGGCCGTCTCAGCCTAGAGCTGCAGCCCGCGCTGACACCGGCAGCAAGGGCCTTTCCCTCCTGCACGGAGCCAGGCAGCTCAGCCCCAGCAACTCCCCTCTGGACACGCCAGCAGTACTAACGGGGCCACCAGTCTCAGTGGAGCGCGCCCGCCAGGCAACCACTTCAAACGCTGCCGCCACCCCAAACAGGACCTACCTGAAGCAGCCAAGCAGCCCACTCATGTCCCATTGGAAGAGGCCTCTTGTCCTCGCGCTGCGGGGATTGCCTAGAGGAGCACAGAGAGGCTGAATATCCTGCTCTGCTCTTGACGTTACATATTTAGACAATGAAGGTTCATTTTACTTAGATATAACTCATTCTTAAAACAGATCAGAGCAGGTGCCAGCCCGAGGTTATGCACCTACAGCCAAATAATATGTTACCCAAATATCGTGCATCATTCACAAAGCCAAATTTCAAAGAAGAACTTAGCAAATTTAAAAATTGCTGCAAGCCAAGACTGGAATCGAAATTCAGCTTGAAATCTCTGGGTAGCACTAATACCATTGTGCAAGTTTATGCAGTGATTCTTTTTTTCCAGCCCACAAACCACGACACTTTGCAGGGACAAAGGACACAGAGCAGCAGGCTGGGGCTGCCGCCGCGCATGGGCAATCCCACCGTGGGCTCAGCCGGGAGCTCGGGGTGCTGCGCAGCTCAAGCGCGTGGCAGCACCCAGTCTGCAGCTGCGTGTGCCAGCTGCACTCCCATCTTGTTAAAATCAACTCACGAAGCACCTGATCACCTTTTTTTTTTTCTTTCCCTCCAATCAAAGGGAATAAAGAATATTCCAGGCTCTTCAGCATCTCGCTGGCTGCTCACCTTTCCCCAGAAAGCAGTAGATATGCATTTCTCTTCAGAGTCTCACCTGTTTTTAATGTATTTCCATAACTCGTTCTTGGTGCCTTTTATACACCGCTCTGTTTTGCACCATAGCCATTCTCTCATCATCCTGGGTACTCCTGCTCTTCCTTTCCCATCCTCGTGATTTTCCTTTGCGCCAGAGCTGTACCTTCAACACCATTAAGCCAAGTGCATGTTTTTGCTATTCGCACAAGTTAACAGGCAGGGCAGCTTAATTAGGACTGAGCATTAAATTAATCATTTCCTATTTCAAACGCTTTGAAGCCAGTACTTGGAGTTTCCAGCCTTTGGCTCCTCTTCCCGGCCATGGATGGCTGTGGAGAGCACTGGAAGACCCTTTCCTGCTGTGTTCTCCACACGTGAAGCCAGATGTCCCTCCCAGGGCCGCAGGGTGGCTATGGCAGGGGTCAGCTGAGGCGCCTCTGAGGACAGCGGGTTTGTTGGATGCCACGTCCCCTCCCGTCCTGGCGGACACCTCACCCCCGGCCCACAGCTCCTCTGCACACAAACAGCAGCCTCGGGGCAAGTCCGGCCTCGGAGCGGGCTAGCATGGCTGCAGAGGAAAGCTTCCCCTCAGAAATATCCCAAGTGCCGGGGAAGGAGGATGTGGCCCTCAGGCAGGTGGCGGCGGCCATCTTGGCGCGGCCTGAGGCAGCAGGCCCAGGGAAGTGGCGCAGCGGCGGGTAAACGCGCCTGGATATGTTCCACACAGGTTTCGGTTCATGTGATTTGAAGCTGCATCTCACTGCAGAAAGCCAGCCTGTGAACCAATTCTTCATCTTCTACAGGCAAAATGCAGTTGGCATCGCCACTGTGCCATTTCACAGGCGGAGAGCCGAGCTGGGGCTCAGACCAGCCTAAGCTCCTGCAGTAAAGTTAAAACTACTGCTGCTGACTAGCAGGATCCTGCATAGGCAGCATCTTAGTCTTCTTCCTCCATCCCCACTCAAGACATGCCCCTCCGGGTCCACGGAAGCCTCTGGAGGAGACACCACCGTATGTGGGGAAAGGGACGGAGCTGACAAATGGATCTGCTCCATTTCACAACTGCTTTCCACATCAGCTACAGCCAAGGTCTCGGAGGCAGAAGTGACAGAGCAGTTAATCCCTTTTGAGTAAGGAAAAGAACCTAGGATGAAGATACTCTTGAAACAAAGAATTGTGCGTGATTCAAGAAAAAGCAATATCTGCAGCTATACAAGCTCATAAAATTGTTTAGAATATGTATTCACTACCTTACTTCATGCCAAAGACAATCGCTATTTGCCTCAAGAGATGGGAGATTTCCCCAAAGGCATGCTGCTGCAGAACTGCTAGTGCTTCACCTTGGCCACCCTTGCACATTGGAACAGCCTCATGCATGAGAGAAATTCTTATATTATATACCAACATGCTAAAATAGCATCATTAAATGGTCCATGCTCTACAAGTAAACACAAGACTACTTGTTCTCCTGACTGTTACTTCTAACTCCTGCAGGGATTGCAGGGAGGGAGAAGAGCGGTCGGCTGGCAGCCATTCCTCGGGAGGAAAACACGCTTCCCAACAGCAGTCAAGCACACATCAGAAGTAGAAGGACAGAATGTAACTCTCATCTCTGCTGAGAGTCTTTCCTCAATGTTTTGCATTTCACGTAAAAGTATGGTGTTGCAAAATGACAACAGACCAATTGCTTATTTATTTTAGGATGGAGTTTTGTGGAACACACTCTCATCCAGAAAATCTTCTCGCTCACTCGAGATATGTCTGTTGCTGTTTAACACAAGCACTTAAAAATAAAAGTTTTTCAGTCTTCCTGATTTCCTGTGTGCAGAGCCCCAGTGCACACATATCTAAAACAGCTACATAAAGAACAGAAAACTTCAGCATATCTGCACTCACATCCTAGGAAAAATATGTGCTACCCCACTCTCAAATTGTACATCTTGGGATCACACCATGCTGCAACAACAATACTAAGAAAGTCTCTCTTCCTGTAATCCACATTGAAGACAAAAATAAAGTCATGGTCACAGTGTTAACAGGGAGATTACCCTGGGAAAGTAGTAACCTGCACTTACGTTGTTCTTCTAGGTTTTTCTGAAGCATGCATTGCTGGCCACTTCAAGTGGGTTGGCTGGACCACTGGTGTGACCGCAACTCATTCTAAAGTAGAAATATCCTAGCTTATTAAAATGGACATTTGAATATAGGAGAACTTACAGCAGACATTAAGATCCCATGGGAAGACTGGCTTAAGGAATTAATTGTTTCTTAATGTTCTTAAACAAGCTGAGCCTGCTTTTCATCCTGATACAAATTTGGAATAAGGGCTTGGGAGCTTGTCTTCTGTAGAAAAGATGAGAAGAAAGGATGTGGGTAGTTAATCACAGTTAAAGCTTGCTTAAGTGTTAGACCTCTCAACTTTTTTTTTCCAGTAATTACTAATGTTTTGGGACATTCTACCTAATTAAAGATCACTGTCACAGATGAACTCTAAGGGCTCCTTCTCGTCCATTCCACAGGTTCCACGAGCCAAGGCCCTGTACAGCTACCGTGGGCACAATCCTGGGGAACTGAGATTCAATAAAGGAGACATCATCATGTTGCTGCGACAGCTGGATGAAAACTGGTATTTGGGTGAGATCAATGGTATCAGCGGGGTTTTTCCAGCCAGCTCCGTACAAGTCATCAAGCATCTGCCGCTGCCACCACCCCTCTGTAGAGCACTTTATAACTTCGACCTAAGAAGCAGGGACAAAAATGAAAACAAAGACTGCCTGACATTTCATAAGGTAACGTCACCCTTTCCATAGCCAGAAGCTAGATAGTACGGCTTAGGCTGTTTTTCCACTCTAGGTTGTGTCATATCATATACCTTTATGACTCCATAGCATCCTTCTTTTTAAAATCCTAAAGCTCTGTACAAAAATCAGTAGGGTTGCAAAGCCTCACTAGTATATTAGACACTGACGTGAGTGGCTGAAAAATCTCACACGTAACTTCCACAAGGACACACACTGATACTTCAAGAATGAGGAGCATTCTTGAGAGGGATGCAAGTGCAATCTGTGATTAGCAATTTGAGTCCCTTGTTTCAGCTTCGCTATAAGGCTCCTCATCACTCAGGAGTGGATGATATTAGCAGTCTGCTTTCAGTACCAAAACACTCCAGTGGTATCTTTAAAAGATGCTTAATGACATATTAAAGAAAATTGCTTCTGAGACAAGGGATATATTGTTTACACACATTGAACATATTCAGCAAGTCTATTAGACATACATTCAGAGTAATACCTAATCTTTTCCTGTATCTTTTTATTCCCCAAAGGTTACAGAACTCGTATTTGTTTTCTGTTACAAGTACAGACTTTCTGACTTAACTGCACTTCCCAAAGTCTGCTCTCCCTACAGTGTCAAAATGAGGCGAGGCATCACAGAGCAAAACAGAGAAATCGGTGCCTACGAGTATCAGTCTCCTAACAGAAAAGTCACCTCTGCTTCTTTCCAGCTGGCAGCACAGCTCTCATGGTCTTCTAGCTCTCACTGACGGAGAGGCAGGAGAGGGAGTGGTCCAGGCCAGGTGGTCCCCAAGGAGCCAGAGCTGAAGGGAGGGTGGTCAGCAGACAAGAAAAATCAAATAGCTGAGAGCCAGCTGTGGTTTCTGACTGAGACGGGGAGGCACTAAAGGAGAAAAAGCAGTTCTCAGAGCAGCATCACATCAGCAGCAGCCCTATATAGGGTGAGTTTTCTCCTTGCTGCTGCAAACAAAGAGGAGAGCCAGCAACCCTTCCTTCATCATTGCAATTTCCTTATTAACAAAAGGCACCTTCCTCAGTTTTCTCCCATTTGTTTTTTTCCTTTCCACTTTATTTGTCTTTGTTTCACTGCTTACTCATTCCGTTTATTTGCTTTAAGAGGCTGTGTTCATCTCCGCTCCCACAGCAAAGTTCACACACAGAGAGTCAGCACTCATCTAAAACAGATGCTTCTTCAAAGAGGCAAGAACATCCTCCTATAGCCATGCTTTGCAACACCAATCGGTTGATCCGTGAAGTGCTGAAAGATTGGTGCTGTTATTTTGGTAACTTCCTTCTAAAATAAGCTCAAGAAAATGTCAGGACCAATACTGCTTCTTGAGGCAATTTGATCTACTTGTTCAAAAATAAGAGCTGGCTTCTGAACTGTCTGCATAAAAACAAACAAAAAAAACAACTAACCAACCCCACTCCCCCCCAAAAAAAACCCACCTTCAAATCTTCAGCTCTTGCTGCCTGCTCTCAAGCTGCACCTGGCTGCGCAGAGAGCTTCTCTGTCTCATCACCTCTCACATCCTGACAAAATACCTCTTTTTGTTTAACACTCTGCTATTTGCCCCATCTTCACATACCTTTGCCCTACCTCTGGGATAAGCTGACAGTAACTTGGCAACAAACCTACCCGGAAATTTATGTAGCGATTCTAGCATACTGCCAAGCAACAATCTCTTATTGTTCAAGGAAGTAGAGAGCAGATAGCCTTGATTTGCCTGGCTGACCCTCCAGAGCCATTTACCTCACTGCAAGAGGAATACAAAACTCCTACCCATTCAAATGGCGATCATGTGAACACAGACATTTTGGCCAGCAGAAACCAGCCTCCTCCAGCACTTAGAACCTTGGAGCCAGTAAAATTTTAGCCCCAAACTTTGTGTGTTAGTTCAAAAGAGAGAAAAACAATTTGTGTCTGTAAAACTATTTACTCCCTCCCTCTGATACATACACCCCTGACATATCCTTAAAAAGTTGAAATTAAAATATATGAAAAATTAACAAGGTTTAAATATTGCTGGGTTGCTCAGAGTGCAAGTCTTTCCAATGAGATTTAGCTATATGTCAATACAAACTAGCTTTTTTTCCCTTCTATTTCAGCTATTTCCACCATACCAGGATTTTTCAAAACCATAAAGTGATCTGAGTTTCTTGGCAGCATGACACCACTTACCCAGATATTTGCATAGCTTTTTTCATTGGTATACAGCAAAAATGCCACTTTCATTATTAGTTTGTTGCATGGTGATTGTAGAATCTCCACATGATGAAAGCCTCCAAAGAAGTTAAAAGCTTTTGTGCTTTTCATGCAGTTTGCATTAGATTCTTTCCACGCTCCTGATGCAGCCAGGCCTGCACCTTTAAATTAAAAACACGCGTAAGCATTGTGCTGAATAAGGACAGACAGGCCTGTGTTTCAGAATAAATACATACCGAAAGCTTTGCTGAACAGAGGGCTTTATAGGGGACACACCACTGAGGCTACTTAACAAGGTTGCTTTGTGAAATTACAGGGTGAATCCTTCTTCACACCTACTATCCACCTCTCCCACAAGAGACAGTTGGTAACAATATACTCCTGCCTTTCAGGGTGATATCATCACCGTCATCAGCAGAGTTGATGAAAACTGGGCAGAGGGCAAGTTAGGCGACAAAGTAGGGATCTTCCCCATCTTGTTTGTGGAGGTAGGTACAGCCTGTTCTCAGCGTGTTCAATCCATCCCCACAGCGAGCAGACAGCCCGGCTCTGACCCGCTCTGCGCGCGGCCCGTGGCACCTCCAGCTGCCTCTGATTGAGAGAGCGAGGGCAGTTCCCTCTCCCTCACTGAAACAGGACAGCCCAATATGGACAAAACTGGGGTTCAAAAATACCCAATTTCTGGCAGAGTATCAAAATAGCATTTATAATTGGTTCTGCTATAATTATGTATAATAACTATGCTTCGTTGAGGATACATATCGCAAGTCCAACCAACCGGCTGTGGATCACATAGGGCCTCAAGTCACAAGCAGCCTCGCTCTGCCCAAGCCAAACCAGAGCGTCGCAGGTGGCGTCATGGTCCTGGCCGTCTCCAGAACCCTTTAAACCACCTGCTCTAACAGTGTCTGTTGTTGTTGTTAGCGCTGGTCTAGACATTAATTGTATTCCTACAGTTAAGCTTGAGATGCAGGGTGTAAATGGCACCAACAAGAATTCCTAGAAATAAAATTAATTGTAATGATCATAATTAGGGCAAGCATGTCTTCATGACTGTTTTATAAAAAGACACTAGTAAAAGATCTTATTTGAAGTTCTAATATATTTTGTAAAATGTCTTTCGTTTAATGAAATCATTTTAATTCAGTAATTACTTATTTAAATCTGACATTAACAAAAAATAAGTTAACTAGGACCATATAAAGTCACCAGATATTGAAGAAGGCAAAGGTAGATCAAATTTGGCAGATACGAGACTTTTATTGGCTTTGACACTTAAATTTGTGCCCCATTTTATCCAGTCCCCTGGTGCTGAGTCAAAGCAGCAAAATAGTTCTGGTTTAGACTAAGGTTTAATGACATATAGAAATGACAATATTACTATTTTATGTGTACACATGCGCACACTATGGTTTTTAAACGTTGATTTAAGAAGTGAGGAGGAGGGAAACATGAAAACAATCCATACTTTAAAATGAAAATGCTTAAGACAACTACCTATTCTGTGCAAGAGTAATTCTTGTTCATCCCAGGAGCCAGGCATATTGCTTCACATGAGTGGGCGAGAATCTTAAAGTTTTGCAATTCGTTAATGTCAGCAGTAAATCATGATTAATTCATTTGGCAGTCATCATGGTAAAAAAACATTGTCACCACATGCCCTTTGCTATTAATACTGTAGTGATCAGCAGTTTCCAAGAAATACTGTTTAAATTGTGCCTCTATGCAAATTTAGGGCCTGACTCCTCTCATTAAAAACAATGGTTAAAAGGCTGGGGTTTTTTTCAATGAAAATAGGATCAAGCAATGAGTGTTTTGGCCTAGACGGCCATAATTGTATGGATCTAAGTGTGCTCCTAAACTATCCACTATCAGGGAGGACTTCTCTCAATTAATGCCTAAAATATAACTGCAGAGGTTTAATATCCTGTTGAGATATGTACCCAAGTTTGCTAGCACAAAATGTAAGAGGAAGATGTGCCCAGACACCCCTTCTAATTTAGAGTTAAGTTTCTTATAACGCTCTGCTGGAGGGCCATCCATCTCCTCTTATGCATCTGCAAGTCAAAGATTTTCATAAAAAATGAAGTTTTCTGTAAAGCACAAGCATGGAGGGGGTGGGCAGGCACGGGGAGAAGTCATTCACGTCTCAGTAACATTGACTAAGGAACTAATTTTTCAAACCAATTTTAACTTGGCTGTCAGCTTTGTATCAGTAAATTTACATTTGGGATTTGTCATAGAAAACGTAAGAGTAACATTTAAAAAGGCCACGAATTTTAATGATCACCTATGATGTCATCTCAAATCTGAATACAACTGTACTTTTAGACAGAAAAACATAGGGAAAAGAAAAGAGCAATCACTGGGCTGAATCTGTGAGAAGTGTAACTTCTGAAATACTAGCATTATTTTTTTTCTTTTTTCTGTTGCAGCCAAATTCTACTGCAAGAAAACTCCTGCAGACAAGCAAAAGCCATCAGTCCCCTCAGTTTAAGTGTGCATCACCTTTAAGAACATCAGCCACCAAGTCAAAAGGCGCAGATTCACCGGCTTTCCACAAGGTATCAGACTCGAGAAGGAAGAGCCTGAGACAATTCTCAATCACAACTGCCTTAAACACGCTCAACAGGATGGTCCATTCCCCCACCGACCGGCACACCTTGGAAATCAGCTCTCCTGTGCTCATCAGCTCCAGCAACCCCACCGTGGTGACCCAGAGCAGCGAGAAAGGGGAGCTTCCTTATGGCATGCCTGTGCAGGTAAGGCAGCAGCAGCATCCCCACTGACATCCCCATATTACAAAGCTGATCCAAGACACACTGCACTCAGTGTCTGCAAAATTAAATTAAAAGCAATCTGGGCCACATTCAGCTGTGCTGCTTCAGTGAAGAGAGCCTTTCTTAGCTCATCTCCGAACTGAGCTGCAAGTACTAGTGTGTGTTGCCATGAACGCCTTGGGTGTGCAGCTCCTGCAGTGCCGAGCTCACGGGTAACTCGCTGACTGCGGGCGAGGGGCGTTTCGCCACTGTCACCCTATGGCAATGTCAGGTCTCGAGCAGGAAGGGCCTGCAGAATCAGGTGCTCAGTTACGAGGCAATAAAGCCTAGTGTGATTAATGAAATAGCTGCACTCTAATGAGTGGGTCTGTGCTGGCAGCCATTGTTTTAAAGGTCTTTCCAGCTGATATTGGACTCAAGGCAAAGTAGAAACCTGGGGGATTTTTTTTTCCCTGTTGTATTTCAGTTTTGTTAGTAAGAACACAAGCAGCCCCCCAACCCCAAAAACCTTGTATTAGAAAGGCAAAACTCTCTATGCAGGGTATCACATCCTTGGATATCCTTACACCCACCTCAGTTCTGCCTAGAAATTTTTCACAGGTGGAACCTAAGGCCCTCGAACACTTAGAGAGGATCCTGCACCTTCACAGGCAAATCCAGGTGCCCGTGCAGCCAGCCTGCGGCGCGCTGCCCGCTCCATGCGCTCCAGCCCTGCAGCGCGGGCGTGCGGGTCACGCACAAGCGGCACAGAGCGCTGGACATGCTCTGCATGGTTGCCCTGAGCCGCGCGCCCAGCCCAGGAAGCCAGGGCTTTGCCACCGCTTTGCAGGGCGTATACAGATGTTCTGGCATGGGAAATCCTGTCCAAAAACACAGAGCTTCATTACCACGTTCTAAACAATTATTTTTTTCTCATAAGTCAAACCAGCTTCCTCATAAAAATCAACCATGTGTCATGCTACAACACCTGCTGCAATCATCCAGCCTCCTGCTTCTGCTACCCAGGCTTCTCCCTTCTTAAAGGCAGGTAGAGTCTTTGCCCTGTGCCCTATCACCCTACTACCTGCATCTGGCCATGTCTAGATCAAGGGTTTCTACCACGAGATTGTGATTACCACAGAGTCCTTGCCTGGCTATGAGCCAAAGCCCAGCTCGAGCAAGTTGAGAGGGGGCTGGAATCAGGCCGAGACCAGAGCCAAGCTGACCTTTGGGCCATATTCTCACCTCATTTCAGGAGAAAAAGTCTCATTCCTTCTTCACACTCTGACCTAAAATATCAATACAGAATCTTTATAGATCATTTCAAATGGGAGGAAGTAGCTTTTGTTTAGATTTATATGACATCTGTCATATTCAAAGTTGCTTTAAATGGTTTCTAAAGCAATAAGCAATCCCCTACCAGTTCAGTCTCCACGCCATAAAAAGCCAGCAGGCATTTTGTACTTAGCACGAGCCTGCAAAGAGCCTTGGTTGTTAGAGCCTGTTTTATGTGAGAGGAAATGAAGGCTTACAATAGAACTATAATTCAATTGCAATTGCATCACATCTCATGAACCCAGTACCACTTTACCAAAAACGTCTCGGTGAACAATTGTCAACAACACAAGCAATAGAGTGGAAATGTTAACTTGTTGCATTAGAATGGTTCTGCATTTCCTTTTTACTATATGCTAATTTCCTTCTGCTGGAGATTTACAGGAGGCTGTATTTGCTCTTCTTATGGCCACATGGGATGCAGTTTTTCCCCTTTTCATATCCAAATTTTGGCTGCTGAATTTGATTGACCTGCAGATTTGAGATTGTTATGCAAGTCTAGGCACAAACTGCCAGGTTAGACAATGTTGTTTTTTTAATTTTGCTTTCTAATATTTCTAATATTAATCAGATTGAAAGTTGCAGTGGAGAATTTGTTAATAAGGGAAACTTAATGATCAGAAGAAAAAATCCAAGATAAGGGATACAAGTAAAGAATAATTGTAAAATAATGAGAGAGACAAGAGCTGATGTTAATTTCAAAGGTTACTTTCCCCAGAACTTGTCAACTATTGTGAATTTTTTTCACTGATAGTAGCAGACTTTTGAAAAAATGGCAGTGCATCTCCAAAAGCGTGGTTGTATTAGGGCAATTTTACACACACATCACCATCTGGAGGAAAAATGATCTGTTTCTTGGATTTAAACTACTCCAAATAAGATAGAAAAGGTTTAGAAATAATGAACAATGCTAGTGCTGAAAGTTCAGCCTTGGAGTCTGAGCATCAAACCAGGGTTTTTGTTAGGCGCAGTGATATGAGCGAAGGAGCTGCACAGATTGAACTGCACCCTTAATTACTGCTGTGCATTTCTGTGTCCTTGAGTGAGTTTTCCGAGGCCAAGTGGCCTGGATCTTTGTGGGTGGTCACAAATCTGGCGCAGCAGATGGAGCCGAATCTCTAGCCGAGCTGTTTCCATGCCGGGTTGTATTCTCAGCACGGTCCAGGCAGGCGTCGAGCCCGTGCTTTCTGCTGAGCCATGAGTACGGAGCCTTGCTCGCAACGCATCTGCGAGCCGCCTGCGAACAGCAAGGTCTCACAAGGGGGCCTCAAAACCTGGCAGGCAGAATAAGTTTTGAGAGCAAAGCAGGTAAGAACTTCACTGGCTGTTAAATGGGAGTTGCTCCATAAGATAACACATGGGGTGCAGATGTTTAACTGAAGGATGGCTTAGCTCTATGCAGCAGCCTTTAAAAGGAAGGAGAACCCACATGCAGAAGGGCTGCAGAGTGGCCGCCTTGCCAGGGCCTCCTGGGAGCCTTTCCTCTTGCCATGTGGGAGGAGGGACATGCTGAGAGGGAACCAGTATTTGCACGGGAGCGAGAAGCGCTGGGCGAAGCGGAGAGGCTCTGCTCGAGGGCTGGGGTGAATCACGGGCATGAGGAATGCGCTCCGCAGCCCCCGCCCGCCCTGCGAGCGAGGGAAGCCCGGGCGCCGAGTGGGGCTGCCACGTGAAACCTGGCAAGGCCGCAGCAGCTGCCAGCCCGGGGCTCCACGGCCAGGCAGCGCAGCCTCCTGCCCACCTAGAAACCACCCGGGGCAGCAGCGGCCCCGAGCCCCACTGCTCGCGCCGGGCCCACGCTTGGTCCTTCGGGCAATGAGCTCACTTCATACCTTCTGCGAGATGAGGCTGTAGGGCTTTGGCAGATGAGTTGGTGGGAAGGGAGCAGTGCTGCCATTGGGTGCGAGCGACTCGGGATGCAGAGGGGGAGGCTTAGCATCAGCTGCCATGGATGGGATGGGGCAGAAAAAACCTTAGCAAAGGGAAACTGAGAAACAAGCAACACTACTGCCAGCCAAGCCTTTCAGTCCATCTCCTCCACAAGGACATGCTTTCAGACTGATACTGAAGATAGATTTAGATATAGTAATAATATTTTTAGTAGATATCTTGAATAGGTCTCCATCCCTTAACTTGGGGTGTTCAGGGTTTTTTCTCACCACATGAGAGTGGGAATTTTCCAGTAACCTCTCATTACGTGACACTTGCCCCAAGCTACAAGGCTACGTAAGCCCCAAGGAGATGAGGAGTGGCGCTGGCACCTTGAAGAGCCCCGTGCCGACATCCCCCCAGGAGGCCGCACATGGCAGGAGAGGCACAGCTCGTGGCAGGAGTAAGAAACGGAGGTTAGAAAAGCCAGGTTAGGTATTTCTAGAGTTTCCAGCCACCCTGTAGCTGCTGCCTGGCGCTGGCACCGCTGCAACGAGGCCAGGCTCATTTCAGGCCATAAAAGGGAAGAGGCCGGGGCGGACAGCCCTGCGCACAGCGGCTCCCGCCTCGCCACGCGCAGCAACGCGCTCGTCCTGCCGCAGCGCTGGGGCGGCTCCCCACTTCACTACTTTTAAAGAGAGTCAGCGCTTGGCACCCACTGTCAGGTAACATTTGGGTTTTCTTGTAATGTAAAATTATCTGAAATATGAAGGACTTTCAGTAGTACCAAGAGCATTTACTGCTTTCGTAATGGAAGAGAGAAAATATCCCTAACTCACAAACCATCTCACAAACACTCTCTTGACAAGGAATTCCCCTCTTTCAGGAGGGAAAAGTAGGAGCTATTGAAGAAGCCAAGCTAGAAAACATGCTAGGGACAAGCTGAGTAGCGAGGAGGAGTAAGAAAGGGTGTTGAGAAAAGACAGAATAAGGGCTTGCAAGATACCTGCAGGAGATAAAACAGCTAAATCCAGAAACCACTTTTGTACCTATACCTAGCTAGAAAATATTCAAAGAAAATACAAAAGCAGTTTTGGCACAGGCTCTGAAGGGATTGCTGATTATGTACCCACTGGGAATGGAGAGAGGTTAAAAAATTAACCTCCCCATCCAGAGGGAAAGTTTCATCAGGAATACTAGCAAGTACAGGAGAAGAAACTCCAGCTTTCAAAACTTTTGATTCTCAAAATTGTTTAAATAGATTGATAATTTCCAAGCAGCTGCATTTATATGAGAGAGGCAAGTCTGATTCCCAGCAGGAGCAGAAAACAAGAAATGCAAAGATGGTTTGAAGCTTACCTGCCATTCCAGGTCCAGAAACAGAGGCTGTAGTTGCTGGTGTTTTAATTAACTAAATTCACTACAGAGGAACAGAGCTGGTGAGTCACTTTTTTCCCTGCTAGGTCCATGCTACGAAAATGCCCCAGCATGGTATTAGAGACATGACCACTAGAAATGAGGTCTGAAATGAATGAGAGATGAAAGCTCTGACTACCTGCGTCATTAAAGGTCTTGCGGTCTTTCCTGGGGAGCACAGCTGCCAGCCAAGCTCCAGCCCGGGAACCTTCCACGGGCCCTGAGTTTTCCCAGGGATCTCCACTGAAGCGGCGCTACTGCTGGGAACCGTTTGCACCTCCCGAAAACAGCTCCCTCCTCCAGGGCTGCAATACAGCTAGTGCCCTTTGGCTTATGGAGGCAGGAATCGCCAACGTGAACAAACGGACTGCATGCATTAGATCACTCTGGGAACCATTTTTGTTCTTCAAAAGGGATAAATCAGCAGAGCAGATTATGATGCACATGCCTGAAATGATGAACGCTGAGCAGTGCCACCCTTTCCTGCGGCCCGGGGATGCAGGCTCTGAAGACAGGCCAGTCTGTTGCTTGCTCTATTCCCCCACGACAACCTGCCACCAGAAGCCCCTTGTCCCAGAACGGCACGGAGATGACAAAAAGAGAAGCAACATTCCTGGGTAGAAACCGGATGGAGCGTCAGGAGCTCGCCCTGATAGCACAGAGAAGCATCAGCCGGGCAGACCTTCCCATGCAGTGCTCAGTAGCGCCGCCTGCTCTCACAGTTCTCAGAGTCTATCTTGGCTGTGAAGGTGGCAGGCTCATAACAAGGGGACATGGTTCCCAACTGCTGGAGCTGGTGCAGTGCCAGGTGTGGCAACGCTGCTGTCTCCAGCACACGTGACAGACCTTGGCCTCCCCATCTGTGAGCCAGAGATAACAAAACCTCCCTGCTCCTGGGGGTTTTCAGAGACCTCACTAATCCCTTAGTGTTCACAAAGCACTTGGAGATCCTCCAAAGCAAGGCATTACAGAAGTGCACGTGCTTGAGCCCTGTCCAGAGGGACCACCTCTGGAGGACAGAGATTGAATTGTTCTTGTTTCATTTAATCCTCTGGCTCACTGCTGAAAGGGTGAACAAGGAGGAAGCGAAGGCGAGTGAAGAGAGCCCAGATTCAATAGTTCTGCTTTGCTATTTGACTGAATTGGACTTTGAAGTGAAAGGGATGGTCTGCCTTCCCTAGAAAATTCTCAGTTTTCATTGAAAGATGTTGCACCCCAATGATAAAATCAATTTGCAGCAACAAGAAAAATACTTCCATTAAAACAAGCTATCGTAGAGCTCCCAGCAGGATACAGCCCAATGCCTTCACCTTCTGGTATGGCAGGACTCCCTTGGTCAGATAACCCTCCCATGACACAAGTGTCCTCACCCCGAGGAAAGAGGCCAATGCGCCTTCCAGGAGAGCCTGCCTAGCCAGAGAGGGGAAAATGCAAGAGAAGACACCCCGACATGCGCCATCCACGGAGCACTGCACTGGCATTTCTTAATGTATCTTGCATAGTTGGCTAACGTAGCTTAGGATCGTTTAATCTTTGTGCATTTTTGGAAAAGGATTAACATTTTCCATCTCTAGTAGCTCTGGTACCAGTTTTCCCAATCATTCGACAAAACAGCTATGAAACAGTAACTGCCTTTGCACTGGAAATCAAATGAAAAAATGCCCATGTCTCCGTGTGCAGCAGGGAGGCTCTGTCCTCCCCTCAGCACACCAGAGGGGAGCGCGGCGCTTGCCAGCCCCAGAGAGGCCATCCGACTTGAAGGCCTTGAAATAAACTGCTGAACTAATGAAGTGAGTAATCACAGCCCTCATTAGCCATGAGTAGTTTCCTCTACCCTTTTACTCACACCATGTCTCCAACCCCCTTTCCTAGAAGGGTTCAGAGGTGCACAGCAGACTGTAACCTGCATGTGCCTGCCCTTCTTTGCTGGCCTAGATAAATTAGCTTGATGCTCGAATGTTTTCTCTCAAGGCAAGCAAGCAACAGCCGTTATCTGCTAGTAGATATAAAGCACAGGCTGATTTTGCAGGATGAACTGGCACCGAGACTGCTACTGATAAGGAAAATGAGTGACAACCTCCTAAGTTGATGGACCTTGTCCAAAGCTCATCTTTTCTGCACAAATGAGTCAGCTCTGTGCTCTGGTGTCTCCTCCTCTGCCTGGTTTACAAGCAGCCTGTGGCCGATGGGGACCCTGAAGTGATATCCCAGCCTGGGCCACTAAAAAGTAACAGGTCCTGCCCACAGGTTGCTCAAACCCTCCAGAAACAGGTGCCAGCCTCATCTCAGATGAGCTGGTCTCCAGAAGGGCTACGCAGTGACCGCCCCTTGGCTTCGCACTGAGCACCGCTGGGTCAGTGCCAGCCTTCCCTCCCCCCTCCCACACACCACGCTGGATTCTCTTGAATGGTCAGGTTTAATCCCTGCATTGATACAAAGAGCAATGAAAAGCAAAACATGGTCTCAGTTACAAGCACGCACCAGTGTAGTTTAGCTAAAGCAGTTGCAAAGGATTAAGTCAGAAATGAATGAAATCACAAGTACCTTTTGCTTGTAGATGTATTTGTGCCTCACTCTCTTCTGGGAAGAACTTTGCCCATGAAGAGGGCTGGAAACAAAGTTTTCAAAATTAAACACTAAGCATATCCCTAACTTGAAAATGGGAAGACATATGAAAGGGTGAAAAAGTAGAAAAAACTCTGGCACATCAGAAAAGCTTGGTTTCTGAAGAGCCAAAAATAATCAAGTGATGGATTGGCTGCTCCTTTGTTTTTTCAAGACAAACAGACCCCGTGACACACATGGAAGCAACAGTCCCACTAGCTGCAGCCAAGGAGAGGAAACGCACTTCTAGCGTACATTGTTCCTCTAGCCCATGCAAAATTCAGCCTCTTCAGGTCTCAGAAGCCAGCAGAAGGGAAGGTTATAGCCGTGTGGACTCACTATACGTACTCACCTTCTCTGCTGAAGAAAAGTAGGGGGAACATAGTAAAGCACATGCTGAACTTTGAGGAATTTCAGCCCATGCTCTCCTCCACTAGGCTTTTCAGTCAGTAAATCCTGATCAACACTTCAAAAGAAACCAGTATCTACCTATCATCTGCCTTCACCATCTAAACCCCACTCACAGTGTACAACAGGGCTTCCGTGCTAGCAGCTGAGTAAGTTTTCAACGAGAACCTGAAGGCTCGCGGGGCAGAGGGGGATGGCAGGTCTCTCTTGCCATGCGAGCGGCAGGCCGCAAGGCGCTGTTGGTACCGATGCCAGGAGGGCATGCTCTGCCCTCGCCGTGCGAATCGCTGCTCGGCCCCGCTGCAGAGAGGTGCTGCTGGGCCCTGCAGCAGCGTAACGGCCTCACCCAAGCTACCCGGGGCAGCCATCGCTCCCAGGACTGCCAGGGCAGAGAGCTGGGGACAGAGGACAGGGAAGGCGCCTGCAGCGCTGGTGCTGGAGGCCAGGCCTGTCCGCTTGGAGCAGGCACTGCACCTACCTCCTTCGCAGGGCCCTGTGCACTGCAAGCTCATGGTGCCACCCCAAGAATTTCTGCTGAGAAGAGCGAAGCCACGGGGAAGCGGCCCCAGGACACAGCCCTCTGCAGTGCTGTCTCACCAGCACTACGGAGCTTAACATTTATCTTCTGATTTTCCGCCCATTTGCAACAGAAGCATGAGCTTTTACCTACCTCAGCAGCAGATGAGGCAAGGGCTTGTTCAACACACAGCTACCAAAAGTTACTGTGCCAGCAGAAATGATGCTGATGTTCCTCCTTTAAACATGAAAGACTCCTGCAAGAAGAGGACAAACTGGGCATTAGGTTGATTGGTACCTCTCCCTAGATGCAAAATGATGGTAGGGAAACAGTGGCCTCAAACCATATGCAAACAAGAGGCTCCCCTTCCCGTGCGCCTGCACCACAACTTGCACGGCAGACAGTTATTTTCCTCTGCCTGGCAAGGCTGGCGAAGAAGGACGCCATAGACATGGTAAATAGCTTTAATAATAGTTATTAAAAGATCACCAGGGCAAGGACTATATTATTTGTATTTTATACAATGCCATACACCCAGCTGGAACTAAGTAAATAGCAAGTGAAATGGCAATGATTATACAAGTCTCTCACCTGGCAGACGTCACAGTCTCCTACTGGTTAGCAGGTCTGGAGTTCACATCTGTTTTTTTGCCAAACTCCTTTTTCTTCCTGAAGCAAGTGTTAGACATAGCAAACTCATCAAAGACTCTCATCTTGTTCACAGCTTGCAGAAATGAATGGGAAAACACTGAACACAAGAACAGGGATAAATGAGTATCTCCTCACTCAAAAGGATCTCATATTTAAGAGTAACCATGATTACAGATTTAGGGCTCGAATTTAACATTTGAAAGTTGTGGCTACTAATTTAAATCTATCCTGCTTAATCATTTTTTTTCTGAAAAACTCCTCGAACACACAACAGCCTGTCCTAATAAGCCTGCGGTTTAGCATCTTTCCAGCAACAACAGCCTGCCCACCCATGTCCTGCCATTCACTCACAGACAGGAGTGAATCAAAGGTGATTTTTAGCATTGGAAGTCCAGGGTGCAAGCACATCAGCCACTGATGAATGATCTCAGCATGACTTGAATGAGTTTGCTATTTATTTACAGGAGAAGCAGTCAGCCCTACCAAACTCTACCCAGGAAACTGTCTCAGTGTTAAAGCAGGACTATCACGAGTCCTCCTGCTACCACATTTTGCATTTTAAACTTGTTCATCACATGCTCCAAACTCTTCTTTCTCCCGAGATGTCTTTGTAAGTAAATGAAAGCCACTTGTGTCCATGAGTCTCACTTCCAGCGGGGGATTGAACCATATAACTCCCCAAAGTCCCTTCTACGAGCATTTCTGTGACTCAGAGATGGAGTATCTTAAGGTTCCATTTGTTTTATGTCTACAGCTTTGCAATGCTGAGAATGACAACCAGCATTAACTGTCATGTCATCAGGGGTTTGAAATGCAGATGTTTATCTCCTACAAAATGAACCAAGATACTCATCTCATTCCATGCAATCTACTGGAAGAATGTCAAGGGAAGCAAGGAATTGCCACTGAACAGCGTTACGTTTAAATCAGTGGTCCTCTCTCAGTCTGTCACTACATGGTATTTGAGAGCCACAGAGCAACAGAAATCCTTGTTAAGAAGTCTGATCTCTCTTTTTTTGAGGTATTCTTGAGGCCTGACAAACACTATTAACTGCTATTCCAAATGACTAAAATAAGCTTATATTCTGAATAATAGTTCTTTTTCTTTCCTTTTTTTTTTCTCCAGGTCAGTGCATCTTACTATCCTGCACCAGGATCTTTGGGGCATTCAGCAGCCATTGTCACCCTTCCCCATCTGCAGCATCACATATCAGCTAATATGTACGTAAGGAAACTGAACCTTGGTGGTGGTGTCATGCAGTTCCCAGTGTCTTCTCCTGAGGTTTAACTAGGGCTCCTGCCTGAGTTTTCAGAGTCAGAAGATAAAACCACATTAGAATGCAGGGTTCCTTATGTTCATTCATACTTTGTTGTCCTAACCATGAGATCACAGAGATTTAACATGACAATGACTCAAAGATTAATTTTAGGGAAATCAAGGATATACAGGCATTTAGCTACCCTACTGGAAACATTCAAGGGAGATTCTGATCATTCCCTAATTATTATCAAACTTATCTATTTGAATATTAATATTTCCAGCATATAACCATCTTCGCACCTTATTACCCCAATTATTTCCAGATATCTAATTCTGTCCATTTATCACCAGCATATTTTAAAGTTTTAGATATAAGCAAATTACTCCTTAAATGTCTCTAGCAATTTATTTTAAAACAGTAAAACTCACTAGCATTTTGCGTTATTCAAACTGACAAAACTTCCAAATACGTAGAATTAAAATTTGCAAATATAGCTGGTGACTTGTTTTCTCTAGATAAGACCGGTCAGCCTGGCACTATAGTAAGCAACCTATCAATAACCAAATAGCAATAAGCTGCCTAGATGATCATAAGCACTTCCCTGGCACCAAGCCTGACCTTGGGAGACCTTAGTATACACGAGCAATACCTGCAAGTCTGTATTGCCCTCACAATATTTGCTCTATTCATGCATTAGCATAGGTTTTGCTGCACAGTCACATATGGTTCACTGTGGAGAACCAATTATCTCATGGCCTAAACAAAAATCTGAGAACTGTGACAGAGGTGTCTAAAGAAATCTCGAGTGGTTTCCTGCCCAATTTCCTCACCAGTCCAAAGAAGAACCACCCAAATCTCAGTCGTCCCTTATTTATCTACTTTATTCTTAAAAGTTCCCAGTGATAGCGGCTGAAGTCTCGCTGTTCTTTTAAACTGCTGTAGATGCCTGTCCATAGGTGGACATAGGAGAACAAGGCAGAAAATGGAAAATAGAGTTAATAGACTAGAGTTCTTCAGAGATGTTATTGCATGAGGACTCCTCCCCACTCCTCTTAACACCTCCAGATGATACTCAAGGCAAGCAGATGCAAGGCCTCTTGCTCACCATGTACTTCAAAGATACAATGTATTCCTGATGCTATCACCTGGAGAGAGCATCTTAACTGCACTCCTTCATGCTGCTTTGCCTTAGGACAGGTACCTGTTAGTCCTTAATCAGTTATTTCAATGGAGTACTCACTATGCAATGTCGAGAACAACAACCCTCTCCTCCCTAATCCTTGCTCGTTGCCCTTGGCTGATTTGGCCGACACTTCTGGGACAGAAACTATTGACAAGATCTGCTTTGTTCTTCATTTCTGTTGGCTTTTTATTTTATTCATTATTCCCTTTGGCCTCAAGTTATAGGCAGTTTCTTCCCTGCAAGTTCTCTCCACAGTTACACCAGCACCCTAATTTCTGATGCAAGCACTGGTTGAAGAGGCTCCAGGCAAACAGCTGCCACTCGCCCCAAGCCAGCAGCATCAGTTCTTAAGCACGATTAAATGCAGGAACCTCAGGATACACTTCAAACATTTTGCATTAAGGCAGGTACCTCTCTACAGCCCGTGTTCCCTTCTTTTCATCTCCCTCTCTCCTTCCCAGGTGTGTGGCTCTCCACTCCTATACGGCTCATGGACCAGACGAACTGGAGCTGCAGAAAGGAGAAGGGGTCCGCATCTTTGGGAAATACCATGATGGCTGGCTCCGGGGAATGTCACTTGTCACAGGAAGAGTGGGGATCTTCCCTAGCAACTATGTTGCTCCCCTTTTCAGGTCTGATTTTTCTTACACACAAAAAAAAAAACATTTGCAAAAGGGACTGGGTTACATTGGAACGCTGGGTCTTCTTATTCCTGTGCCGAGATCACTACAGTGGGTTCTTCACTATTAATAATGGCTATTTATTCTTCATCTGGGTGGGATGACATCTTGCAGCTCTCACTGCTTATACACTGCCTAGCCTGCACGTACTAACATACTACATGGGAATTGCATCTTCCCCCAGGAAAGCAGGTAAAGAGGGGCCAGAGAGCTGACAGGATTCGCCTCTGCTCTGCTCAGGGCTGGCGCACGGGCCTCACTGCACTGAGGGATTCACAGGGCAGCAGCCACCTTCGTCTGCTCGTTTGAAACCTGGGTCTCAGGGACACCAAAGTTTCTTCCAGGACTGTTGAGCTCAGCCCAGACGTTCAAGTAGAAACCTGTAGGTGACACGATGCAACATATTTTGTTGAGTTAGTCAGGGAGCCAGGACAAACAGCAGGGCTTGTGTATGTTCAGACTCACCCTTATTCATTTTGGATGACTCCAGTCTTTTTTTCTGCCAGAAGGGAAGCTACAAGCAGAAGGCTCCTTTAGACTCAAATTTCTGGTTTCAGAGCAGGCATTTGAACATTGGAAACTGTTGATCTAACTAAATAAACATGCATTAGCAAGATGGAATGGTAACTGAAAATACACAATTTAGGAGACCCAAAAAAAATAAAAGTTTGGGCCCTTAGTTCCCTTGAGAGATACTCAGGCACAGCAGAGAAATGGGAAGAATAGATCAGAAATGTCATGTTCTGTTTACACAAATGGAAATTAGGTAAAAGTAAAAAAAAAAAAAAAAAAATTCAGGATTATCATGTCATTATTTGAAGCAGTTTCCCTAGCTGAAGACTCATTGTAGCCATTAGAAAATCACCAAAAGGAAATCTGACCCTGTCCCTCCAAAAGTCACCATCTGAATTCTTTCTTTTCCCCGTTCACTGGAAAGCTTAGCTGTGTAACTCTCAGTGGAAGAAGATGCAAACTGTCATGTACAATAAGAAAAATAACGCCTGGTAACTTGCCAGCTCCCTCTCCCATGTTTTCTTCTGTGGGGTTAAAAAAAAAAAAAAAAAAAAAAAAAAACACAACTACCACCAAGGAAAGACTCAGGGGAGTTTTAGCCTTCTTGAAAACCTTCCAGTTTCATAATAAAAATATACCTTAAACTCTGAGATACTCCTATCATATTTGATTCCCTCTCCTCCTCATTTCTCTTTCCTTGCTAACATTTTCTTCTGCCAAATCACTCAGTTCACACTGGAGGTCCCACTGCTGTTTTAATCCTAGCGCTGCCCTCCACCCACCCTCCCTGTATTCAAGCACCATTAGTCTTGTGTCTCAGGCTCATTTCTCCCAGCATAGCTCCTGATAACACAAGGCCCCACCTCACCAAAAGCAGAGCAAACAAATAACCAATGCACAGCTCAGTCACCCTGCATAGCCTCATAAAGAGCTCCAACCAAAAGCACCCATTTTGGAGTTGCTATTCTATCATCCTTAGGAAATTACTTCATAATAAATTGATGCCTCGGTTATTTGATTAATCACTACTCTGTTATTAAACTATAAATCATTCTTTCACCCTCCACAAAGGTGAAGAGGAGAGCCAGAGGAATGTCCTTCCCTCCCTTAGCAGGGCTAGCACAGGCACTTCTCCACAGCACACTCTCCCCAGGAGTTGGGGGTTATTTCACCAGCACACTGATGGGGAAGGTTGAGGGCCTTCTGCGCAACAGACTTTTTGGCAATTTAACAGACTTACGTGAAAGCATATGCATGACACTTCTAGGGAATAAAGGGGAGGAGAAGGGTAATCCAAAGCAGCTGCTGTGCCACAGAGAGCTGTGAGCTAGACAGGGAAGCTGGAGCCAGAGGACGAGCAGCACAAATATTGCCTCAGCCTTGTCTTTGCAGACCTGCTCTCCTCTCTGCTTTCAGATGAGAGATGTCTCTTAAGGCTTCAGCTACAGGAACCATCTAGCACTTCCCCCTTGTTCATTCCATGCAGGAAATGCAAGATTGCTTTTGTCTGCAAACAAGACCAGTCCGGTTTTGTTGCATGGGACTTCTACAGAGATGAAATCAAAGAGGAACCATTCAGAATGTTAATGGCACTTCAGGCTCTAATAGCACCCAAGAAGCTCTAAAGCATTTATGGAAACAGATAGTTCCTATTCTCTACTTTTGCCTAATGGCTGGAGCTTACAAGCACTAGCATCTACAGTCATAGCGTGACACTTAACAGAGAAGAAGCAGGACAAATCCCATTTTTCCATGATGTAGGAAGTATATCTGGGCAAGTTACAGAGGTAGGGTTGGCACCCGATCGTCCTTTTCTGAAATGCTATGGTGTTAGTGTAAATAATTCTAACCATATTTGAAGAGACTTTCTTACCAACTAGGGGCACAAAGAGGAAAGCCCTTGTTATAATCGAATTGGAAACCCTCGCTAGCTACAGAATTCCACTAAAACCCTGACTTGAAGTGCAAAAGCCTTTTAAAAACCTTTGAACTCACTCTCTTGGACAAATCTCTTTTCCTTACAGAGCTCCATGACTGAAAGGCTTGCAGACTATATGAATCTTGGTTTATTTGCTTTTTCTTTTCAATCTCCACAAACAGGAAACCTAATCTCTGCGACTCGAAGATGCCATCCCTGTATGCCTCATGGACACTGTCGACCTCCTCGCTCTCCTCTCAGGGAAGCCTCTCAGAAAGCGGCCCAAGACAAAGCAGGTCTTTGAAACCAGTGCTGCTGCCCGTACCCGTGCCCTCGCCAGGCAGGAACACGGCTCTGCTGACCCCCTCGGGACAGGCATCCCTGCGGCGTGGACGGGGCAGCGCCAGGAAGAGTAAGTGCTTAGGAAGGGGCTCTGGGGGCAGAAGCCATACAGCTCCCTCCCAAGAGAAGATTCTGCTATTAGAAACCCTTGGTATCTTTTAAAACTAAAAGGATGCACCAAAATTATTAAATAATATTGGAGGCTGTTAGAAGAGGAAGTATCCTTATATGCGTCAAATAAAAAGAATAAGTACAAATTTTAGCAAGTTAAACATGAGCTGTGCTAAGTCTCTAAAAAGGACATTTGCAGCAATCTCAGAAGCTAAAACCCAGTAAACCCAGCTTCTGAGTCAGGCACATTGATCAAGAACATAATAAAAGAGAATTAGTAGACAGATTCCTTTCTGCTGTATACCCTGGAAGGTGCAGCATTTTGCTTGGAGGAAAAAAAAAATCACTGTACTTTCTGTGCAAAGAAGTTCCATGTCACAAGTCCATTTCAGTTCCCTGAACCAGAGTACATAAATAGTGCTGGTAAATTTGCATCTCGAATACTTCACACATTTCTTGTAACTCAGAATAGAATAGAATAAAATTAGAAAAAAAAAAGTATACAGAAGGATGATCAAGAGAATGGAATAATTACTATCTGAGGAACAAAATTTTCCATCTTAGAAATGTCTGAGATGCAAAAAGTAGGAATAGCATGAAGAGGGGTGGAAAAAAAAGGGCACAGAGTAAAATTAGAGTCAAAGGCCCTGACAGCAGAGAGCTGGAGGAAAACACAGGAGAATTAAGAACTTCTTAGCCCTCAGCCATGTGGTGGGAGCACTCCACCTCCAGACAGAGGTCCTCAGAGTACAACAGCAAGCCAGCAAGTAGCTTGCAGGAAAAAAAATCACATGCAGTAAACTGAAGACACCTCAATATCTTACCCGCAGGCACTTGCAGTTGATGGAAGCCATGTTCATTCCATCTCCCCTTGTCTAAGATACAAAAACACAACTATCTAGTTCAACAGATCAGCAGGGAGTAGAATGAAACAAGGTTGGAGCTGTTGTGCCAACGCAGAGGGATGGAGAATTTAAGCTTATTAGCCTTGCCAACCTTCAGCACAGCAAGAGCCTGTTAGGAGTGGGCTGGGGAGGCAGAGCTCACCCCTGCTGTGCACAAGCCCTCGGGAACCTCACTCGAGAACAGGGAGTGCACGTGGGAGCACCCCGTCAAGCCAGGCTGCCACACCGCGGCAATGGCTGCTCCTTTCTGCTCCATTGCTACAGTTATACCATCTTCCCTTCAGGGTCCATTGCATTTCATAACTGTTACCTCCTTCACTTCCCAGATGGATCCCTGCAGAGACCCGGGCAGCCGGGAACCCCTGTTCACGCTGCCGGCTCCCTCAGGCGCCTTCCTAGCACCACGGTGCGGCCTCAGCAGTTCCAGCTTTATCAGCACCTCAGCCCTCCAGGAGCTGGCACAACTGATGCAGGAACAAGGCCAAACTTCTCCCATGATGCTTCACCAGCGCTTGTGGTTAGAGGAGGGGAAAGCAAAACTCCTTCCGTATGTAGTTCCATGATCCTGGATGCCAGGGATCTCCCAGCAAAAAGTGAGACTGCTCCAAAGCCACCCGCATCAGCTCCACCGTCCATCCTGGTGAAGCCAGACACTTCCCGGAACAGCACTGAAAAGGTATGGCTCAATTTTCACTTGGTTTTCTTTTGGAAAACTTGAATGGGTACCTGTGCTAAGAGATCACGTTTGTGTTTTGATGAGTCTGCTGTTTGAATTAAACCCATTGGACAGGTGAGATGCTGCAAAAATTATCTGTCAGCCTTCTTTGATATTCAGTCATGACCAAACCTTAAGACTTTTCCTGAGATTTTAAATCGAACAAGAATCTCACTGAGATCCACAAGAGTTTGGGTAGCAAAAGTCTTAGAAATGTGAATGTTAGACCTTACATTAGACTGGTCTTTACCGAGCACATCCCCCCTGCCCCAGCTCCCCTCACTTGCATACTTCCCATGGCTTTGGGTGAGCCACTTGACAGTGGGAAAAGAAAACTCAGTTCCAACAGGATTGAAACTTCCAGAATGACTTTGCACCATCTGTGAAACTGCCCCATGACAATGTTGCCCTCCTGTGGCACCCAAAAAGCAAACAGCTCCATGAGTCGCTCCAAGTACAAACAACTTTGGAGCTTCTAGAAAGAAAAATAGCTGGAGACAAACCCTGTAGATGCTCTCAGTGAAGGGCATGGCAGGAGAGAGGCCACACTGCCTCCTTTAGTCCAGTTTCTTGCACAAATTTCAGCACTGCTCAGACTGGCTTTCATAAGTCTTTGTAATAACTTGCTGTCATATATTGATTATGCTGCTACACAAAGGTGTGCAATTTCCTGGTGTTTTGTGTGTCCTGCACTGCACGTTAGGTTAGGTAGATGGAGACGCAGCTGCTCCGTAGACATCCTCTGTCCCCGGTACCAAACCATCTTTCTCTCTGAGAAGGAAAACATCCTGCTTCTGTAGAGCAGCTCAAGCGACAACGAAGGGCGCTTCTGTTTTCCCCGCGTTACCGCGTCCCGTTCTCGTTGCAGCAAGTGAAGACGGT
>NW_010581575.1:93366-110418 GCF_000705375.1 Tinamus guttatus
TAATAGACCAGTAGATTTTGTCACCTTCTTTCTACATTACACCCAGAAAACATTACTCTGAAATGTATGAAATGTTACAAATATGTTTTATAAAAGGAAAAAAAAAGACTATTTTTGTGTATATGTTTAGAAACAGTAGAATATATAATCTTCCCTTATTGGGTGATGGGTAGAAAAATAAATATATGCATTTGGTTTATTGCTCAAAAATACAAGTTGGTTACGCTTAATATTTTTCCATGATGTGAACCTTGTTTTCTAAAAACTTTTTTTTTTCCCAATTTAACATGCTACTAGGGAGAAGAAAAAACTTAATAAACAAACAAAAAAAGTTTTGTTATTAATAGAGATATTTTGTATTCGCGTAACTGAAAAGCAGAGGTTTCCCGTTTAAGCTGTCGGAGGTTACTCGTCCAGGCTGCAGCACCGTGTCCGGGCTCGGAGCCGCGCTCGGAGCTCGGCGCCGGCAGCTCCTCCCGCAGCGCTCGGCACAGGGGCAGCAGGTCCTCAGGGCCACACGTGTGTGTTACTCCGTCCTGTAAACACTACTGTGCTGACATTAAAACTGCTTTTGCATGAGACAGGAATTCTTATTTCCCCTTTCATATCCCACACTTGTTTTGCCACTTGCCAGCCCAGAATATCCCAAGCAGATAGGGAGGTTGTACGGTGGCAAAGGCAGGACCAAGGAGCTCGGCCCTGCTTCCCTAGCCAAGTGCCTGCTGATTTGGAATGCTCAGAACTGATCTACAGCTACTATTTTCAATCACTGATGTTCTTCATCTCCCACAATTAAATGTAGTAACACCTAGCACCAACTTTTAGGGGTTTCGAAATCTCTGGATAAAAAGAGAAATTCAAATTAGTCCTATGTTAAATGGGGCCCCAGTTCGTCTCAGGCAATGTGCAAGAAAGGGAAAGGCAGGCAAGAGACCTTGGGTCCTGCTTCCAGCCTCACCTCTCACCACTGCACTGTGTTACTACCCCTTTACTTTGTCTTAGTGCTATAAAATGTCTTGAGGTGCAGAGTGACTTGGTCACTGCTGTTCCCATCGGTTACAGGGTTCTGCACAGCATTTTCAGGTCACAGGTCTAGGCAGAAAAAGCAACTCAGGTTCACACTTCCAAGCCACTGCTGCAGCAGTAAACAGCTTTATTGCTAGTCTGCCTAAAGCAGCTCAGTAGGCAATATACCAGAGCGCAAAATACAGAATACAACAAGCAGCAGCAGAAAGGCTGCTATGAGGTACTCGTGCATTTTATTTTTAAAAGGCATTTTGCATTGTGGGTGGCGAGGGAGGAAGAGTGGATGGAAAGAAGGAATCATGACTCAGGCTCCCTTGCTGGGGATTTTTCTAACTAGGACGTCTTCAGCTACAGGAATGGCATTTACTTCACAGATCTGGGTCACAGCCCTCCTCTTCAGCTCTCGGGCCACTTGACAGACAGCAAAAGGCCAGCAGCAGTAAACTGCTATCCAGTCTTCGTAAATGGTCCCCTGGAATAAGAATTAATACAGATCTATACAAGTGGAATGATCATGAATCACCTTTTCCACTTCATCGTGCATTCCTTACTATGATCAGTCCCAAGAGCAGAGAAGCCATGGCCAGGTCCAGACCTAATTCAGCAAATGACCCTGGACTGACTCAGGTTCAAGTGACAATTGCTTCAGCCCATGCTCCTAGAGCATTTGCCTATGACACTCTCAAACCAGAGAAGGCTGCACTGGACACTCACAAACATCGCTGGGGACAGGGAGCTCTCAGGATCCTCAGTACTGCATACAAGGGAGGTTTCCAGCACCATGTGAAGGTTTCTTTGCTCCCTGCCACCCTGATTACACAATAATGTATATTTTATAGCATCAGCTCTGGGCTATGCAATTCTACAGCAGCTACACAGACACACATACAATCCTGCTCTCACAAAGCACTTTAAAAACATGAGTAGTTGCTTGGAGTTGGAATTCTATTATAAAAAAAAAACGCTCCTTCTCCCTCAGTGCAAGGAAAAGGGCAATTCTAGAGACTTAATGCATTAGTTCTGCTTTAAAAATGCATCAAGGTAACAGAACAGATTTTCAGATCAAAATGGAATTTGGCTGCAGGATCCTGCAGAAGCCTGTGTGAACAGTGCGTAGGGGGCAGTGGGTGGAATCCATCTTCTCCAGGACCGAGTCCCAGATGAACCTCTCACATGTGCATCATCGACACGGTGGTTGTTGGCGCCGCTCCGGAGCGCGAACGCGTCCGGCTCTGCCTCCACACACAGCTACAGCAGCAGGGTCCTGGGGACAGGGCACCTCCGTGGTCACGCACGCAGGGTGAAACCCGCTTAAAAGAGGAGTCCTCCACACAGACTTACCTGTATCTTGTGCCTCTCTCTGGCCCCTACTCTGAGCGCCAAGGAGGCCCCCGGGAGCAGGGGGAAGCACAAGCACTCGCCGGCGCGCCGGGCCACGCTGCACTCCAGGCACGGGACGCACAGAGTGCCACAGACACCTGCGGCAAGCACAGGGACAGGCCGGTGAGGAGCCCCTTCCGCAGCGCGCGGCCGCCGCATCGCTGCACCCAGAACCCGACACAACTCCCGATGGGCTATCAACAGCCCTACACGTTTACAGCAGGGAGTAGGGATGTTTTTCCACCAGCTTTATTCATCCTACCAGTACCCTGGGCTCTGTTTCCTCTTCCCTCTCCCTTGCTCTTCAGATAGGAAGATCTGGAACATTTGGAGGGTGCCCCTGACAACTGGCACTGTAAGTCAGTTCTAACTAACAAGGTTTTTGAACTCTGCTGCCTTCAAATAAACGAATAAACAGTTCTCGATAACAGTCGTGTACCTGAGAATAGGACCTTCAATCCTGAATTTACTGTAGTCAAACGATATGTGGTATAAACCAAACTTTTTTGTTTTAAATAGTGACAGCCATGTATATCTCCCTCCATCTCATATTATTCCCCACCTCAAAACCTTGCTTGAATTCTAAAAAAATTATCTTATTCATGGCCAATTCTATATCCAACACCCGGTTTAGTCCCCTCACACAACAGGTTCCGGGGACCATCTCCACTACCTGGGGAAATGGTGCTCTTATCTGGATGAAGCTTTTCTAGCTGTGTCCCCAGTGCTAGTGCAAACAGACTTCACAATCTAGGAAGCATCTTTCTAGGAAAGACAGAGGAGCAAAGGGTAAAATGCATCATCCTTACAGCATCTAATAAGGTGATGCTGGCTCCCGTTTGGGTATGTTGGCTTTATCTTGCACTGTTTCTGCCTAGGGCACATTCAGTAATGTTTTGCTATCAGTCTGTTGCAATTCATTTAAATCACCTTGGTTTGCAGTTCAGGAATAAATTCATCTGGGAAAACAGCCTCAGCAGAGCTGATGCTCCAGGACCTTCACTGTGAAATCACACTGTTTAAGTCTGTTTCATGATAATACCAACAGTACTTTAAACAGGATACTGTTTAAATAATGCTTCCTGTTAACCTCATCTGTGAGTCCCTTTTTAATGAAATTCCTCCATTATTCCAGTGATTTGTTATTTTGAAAATGCCAAAGGCTCGAAAATGAGAGTGCCTCAACCCTCCCACCTAACTTGTGATGAGAAGTGAAACACAGTGGAGACGACACTCCTGGTGCTGCACAGAGCAGAGGGCTGGAGGTCAGAGATGTGCTTGCAGTTTTAAGCAACAAGTCTTTGCAGTGCATTATTTTTAGGTCCAATCGATCCAGTGAAAAACTAGAATTAAAATAATCCACTAGCTGGAAAATTGGGCAGAAACCTGTCTTTGCCTTCCATCCTACAGACCCTTGGCAGTTGCTGAAAGTGCAAAACAAACTGCTGCCCCCCAGGGTGTCGCTTCTTGTGTGCATCCAGTGCTCAGCTAGACCCTACACACAATAAAATAGAACAGCACTGGGGGCAATAGCTCACTACTCTGACCCAAACTGTTTAATCCTGAAACAAGAGGGCACTTAGGAGCCATGTAAACAGCCACAAACACCTACTGCCGCATATCTGGCCAAACATCATAGATCTTTCTATATCAGATAATTAGTCCAACTTTTAAAGTGGTGTCAAAATAAAGGACAAAATTACTGTCAGAAAGCAGAAAGCAATATTGCAGTGCTCTGTGCTTTTGAATCCAACTCATATCTGTCATGCAAATTAAGAACAATGTTTTTCTCCTCTTAACATATGATTACAGACAGATAAAAGAAACCTGGAAGAACATGATGTGAGTTCCTCCACCCAAAATAAAGCCTGGGGGAAAGAGGGCACAAAAATCCAATTTGTTATTTAAGAGATAAAATATCAAAAGAAAATTCTGTTGCTAGTCACATATCTCCCATTTAATGGATCAGAAATTACTCTAACGGTTCCCTATTAGAGATGAGAAGGAGGATATTGAATTCCCTCCATCCCGCAGTGCAGGATCTCGGTCCCCGGGTAGCACAGCCACTGGCCGCTCCACGGGCTGCTCTGAGCAGGGAGCACTGCCCCAGGCCAGGGCTGGCAGGAAGATCTCTGGGCACAGAGTGCAAGGACAAGGCAGAACCCCCGAGGGACAAGCCCGCCAAGGGCCACGAGTGAGGCCAACACCCCTAGGGCTCTGTGGGAGATCTGGGGCCACCCAATGCTCCCGTGTCCCTGGGGCCACCAGCAACCACGGGGACAGCTGGGCAACACGGCGGCAAGAACTGCCCACGAGCCCTGCCGGCGGGAAGGGCAGGGGCTGCTGCTTCCCGCGCCCAGCGCTGCGGACAGCCAAGGAGGGGAAGCAGCACAAAGGGAGCCTCTCCCACAGAGAGGGTGCATCTCTGGCACCCCCATCGCACTGCTCACCTCACAACAGAGTGCCTGATCTTCAGCCCCTAGAGTCTTAACTAACCTACATCCTGTTTTGGTCTGAATTTGTTACCATCTCAGCATTTTTTTGCTTCAGAAACAAAAGATGCTTTCAAGGAAGACCAGAAGAGTCGCGCAAACTCTTACAAACTTTCTTGTCACTGCAGACATCGAAGAGGCCGGTGCTCCAGGCTCCGCCGGTCCACATCACCGTTGTGATAGCAGACATGCCAGCCCTGCTGCCCGGCTGGGTTGTCACAGGCTCTCCAGGCTTCTTCCTGCACATTGGGAAGAAAAATAAACATTAATTTATTTTTCTGGACGCCTTCATGCTGAGGATACCTTCACTGCTCCTTTGACAGTAACCACATCACTGCCCACAGCCCTGCAACAGGGTGAATTTTTACCACTCACCCATAATAGTTCAGGAACTGACCGATATTAGTAGTGATCCTTGAAAACACAGAAAAAAACATACACCAGCTGTACCAGCTATGTGGTTTTTATTTAGATATATCTTATAGCAGGTTTATAGTGTCAGTCAAGAACTTTGCTCCTTACTTTACTCCTTACTTTACTCCAGAGAGGAAGGAAGTCCCATCCTCAGGTGTTACCAAGGAAAGAATGAAAGGCGACTGGATCTTAGACAAGGAAACACTCATCCTAGAAACAGAGCAGAGGTCCAGCCACGAGCGGAACCAGGAGAAATCTCTCTGCTCAGAAACATCTGACTGGCCTGAATAGTGCCGACATCGCAGCACTCCGAACCCGATGTCACAGTAGCATCCAGCAGCTGAGGAACCCCAAAGGTATTTGCAGCAACAGAGCAACAGAAACTGTAAAAAAAATGATAATACTTTTGAGTAGAGAACAGTTATAGCCACTGCTGGCAAAAGCTCTAAAATTATTCTACTGAAGCAACCTTGAGGGACAACGATAAATGAAGCAGACAAGAAATTAATGGCAGTTTTAACACTTTCATAAGGCGGTCAAGAACACACTCTTCTTTTAAAGATTTCCTTGCAAAATATGCCAAGTTCAAATCTCACCAGTTACTCAAATAAGGCAGCTCAGCACTGTGCTAATAGAATGGGAAATCCAACATAGTAGAAGGGGCTTTTTTGTTCTGATTCAAGTGAAAGGCATCGTTGTCAAGTGCTGGTGTAACAGACACGTGGCTCACACCAAAGACAAAATTCACATCTGTTAGTGAAGGTCTCCACACTGTCCTTGATGATGTGAATTCATTTTTAGCAGGATTCTGCAGAAGACAGCTTGACCTGGAACGGCAGGATTTGTTGCATGTCAAGGGACAGGCAGAGAAGCACTGTCAGGGATGCACTCACTTCACTTTGGAGAAATCCGCAAAGGAAGGAAGGACGTCTACTTTCCATTTTCAGCCATCTAAAAATAAACTGAAGTGCAAGTTCAGATTTCGTGCAGTTTTGCCACAAAGTGATGCAGGCGAGGTCACTTGCTGCTCCACCAAACCTTTTAACAGTTCTTTATTCATATTTCATAACATTTCTGAAAATAAAAGTGTGTGTTTCTGGAAAGAAGAAAATGGAAGCACAGACAAGTTAAAGGAAATATCCTGTGGCACTATAGCAGAACACTAGAAGAGCCAGGAAATGAAAGCAAGAGGTCTATTCTTTACTCTAAAACTGCAAAATTATGTACTTCAAAAAATTGCTCAATTGGAAAAAAAAACCAAACAAACAAAAAACAAAAAAGAGTGAAAAAAGTAAAAACAAATAATAATAAAAAACCACATACACACCCAAACTCCACATGCACACGCACCTTTCCTTCCCAGGCTTGTCTAACCAAAACATAACAGGAAGATTAGCAAGTAAGGCCAGAATTTTGTTAGCAAAAGGGAGAAGAAACCCTCTGCAGCAAACACACATGAAGCAGCATAGCAGTGACACCTCCTGGCAGCCAACAAAAAGCTGTAGGAAACAGCTCAGCAGTAACTGCATCTCGCTCGCTAGGTTTTCAGTGACCTGCTTGTTGGAACCAACAGAGCTGCTTCCCTGCCAGGAATGAGGGCGGCTGCACAACGTGAGCGGGGCCCTCTGGGAAGGGCAGCGACACCGGATGTCCCCAAGGGCAGGGCCCGTGGTGGGATCATCCCGCTGCCGCCCGCAGTGGCACAGGCCGCACATGGAGGCACAGCAGGGACCTCTGCGACGTGCAGGTGCCTCCCTGATGGGCACAGGGCAAATGCCCATCCGGAAGCTTCCGAGCTCACAGTCCCCTGACCCCAGGCTACGTGAGAAGCCTTTGCTCCCTGTTTCCTCTCCATCAGCATGACCACTTCACCTGATTCACCAGGAGCACTGAAAAGACACCAATGAGGCAACCAGAACTCCAAAATTTAGTTTAAGAAAACAAACAAACAAACCCACACACCCTGTAACAGTTTTGGACACTGCCAGAAACAGCAGATTAATAAAGCGGGGTAAGGTTATACAACCTTAAGTTATAAGGCCCTTACAGAGCCTTTCCTCACAGCTGAGGCCAGCAGCTCTTCACTTACGCCTTTCTCCCACCCCACTGAGCTCACAAGCAGTGCACGATCTCCATTTGCTCACAGCAGCTTTGGCTCCCTCTGCTCCTGCATTCGTCCGGGAGTTTGAGCAGTGCCACAGAAGCCATCAGACACGGAGCCCAGCAACCTGCCTCAACGGCGCTCACGAGCAGGTGTTTAGTCAAGGCAACACAAGTAAAAGGCAAAGAGGGAGTGATGGCTCCTATGTGTTTCCAAGCTCTGACAATTCCTACTTCGGATGCTTCCTGGCCTGAGCCTGCTTTCCCACCTGCAGCTCTGCAGAGCTGTGCACATTCACTTCAGCTTCGCATGGGCCATCCCGTGCTGCTGGGTGACTTCTGGTGCGGGTGAAGGGATGTGCAATGGGATCAGCTGCGCCCAGTAGCAGTCACTCAAGGGAAACAAGGTCACGATGCAACCAGCGAGGCTGCAGCACGAACACCCTGGCTGCCCAGGGTGGAAACAGCCAGAGAGGAAACGGCCCTGGGGACAAGCCCAGCTGACCAGCAAGCAGACACCTCTGCCAGCTGCACACGTGGTATTACCTGGTGATGTTCCCAACACTTAAGAGGCCTGGCAGCGCAAGGGCCAGCAGCTCTGCTCCCCAGCCTCTGCTGCAGAAACGCTGCACAACCGTGAGCTCTGCCACTAATGCTGTATGTCCACCCCAGACTACCGACTGCTCTTCCTCTTCACAAGGAAACCTCAGAGCAGCACGAGGACTGCAGAGGATCAGCAGGGAGACTTACACCTGTATTGCACATTTTCCCCAGCAAAAGCTGCTTTTCACGGGGATAGTAGAGGGCACTGAGCGCACAGGCGTGCCTGGCAGGGCCGTGCTTCGCTGTCCCCCCAGCACAACCCACTCGAGAGCAGGTTACACCGAGCCCCGAGGCAGCCATGCACAATGGGGCGGCTGCTTCGCACCAGGAGCCGTTAGCGTTATTTTTTCTGGGGAATTCATAAATCGTTTGTGCTGACTCAGGCCCCAAAGAGGAAAGGAGAAGCAACCTGTGAGAGATCAGAAACACACTTAACTTTCCACTTAAAACAGATTTGCAAACACTTTTATGAATAAAAAGGGAAAATTCTGGTTTTAACAACATTTTGCTACAGGCACTTCATATCTATGTCTATTATAGGAGCTGAAAAAGCACTGAAACTTTCATATTTAAGTTTTGCTGAAGAGTTCTTCAGCATGGAATTATTTCTGAAATGCTAAGTTGATATAAGATACTCTAGTTATATTCAAAGTCATTTTAGTCATTGAAAAGACAAATATAGAGATGTTCAAGCAATATTTCCCTCTCCATCTAGTACAAGAGATCCACAACCATTTTCTATAGACAGAACACAGCATGTTGGGGAGGAAAGGAACTCTGCAGGTAGTAGGATAGGTTGTGTCTGAAAACACAGGCCGCAGTTGCGGAGAAGAATCTGTCACGTTAGCAGTTGGAAAAATTGTTCTTTTCCAAGAAGAGCCAAGTGGCAGGAGGAAAATAATTTTATTTTGACCATGTCTAAAATTGGTGAACTTACATGCAAAATTAGCTTGTTTGAGGGTTTAAAAAAAAAAAAAAGAAAAAAAGAAAGAAAGAAAGAAAAAATACTCATCTACAGATGCCCTCAAAGTCACTCTACAAACTTTTCCAGGATCAGTGATTGAGCCAGGTATGAGCCAACTTAATGAACTAGATAAACAATTGTGTCGCCAATATCCTTTGTCAGGCCGTTCTCAGTGACACGAACACACTTCTCAGCCAGGTCAATATGGAAAATCGCTTGCTCTAGAATAGGAGTTTTCTCAGCTTCTTCTTTACCAAGGACTGGAACACGACGGGGTCCAAGGACAGGATCATCAAACCTCATCAGCTTCACTTTAGAGAGATCTGCCGTTTTAAAAAGAAAAGAAAAAGCAAATTGCTGATTACATTACAGGTTCTCCATACACAGTATAAAAATCACGCAAATTATCAGAACACTTAAGAAAAACACTTGTTACTGCTGAAACACCTCCAAGGAAATAGGTTCTCCAAACAACAACATCCATGTTAAGATTTACACCCACTAAAAGGATGTCATTCAGCAGTTAGGCAGTGAATTACTAGCAGAAATTGGAATGAAACAAGCACAAATACCAAGTCCTAATGCCATATCCCCAGCACTAAATTTGCCTTATCTATTTTTGTGAAAGCTCTGAGTAACTGAGCAGCCTGTCTCATGTTCTGAGAAACTGAATCAAACTGAGAGAAGGAAGAAGGCGAGAGCTGTTTCAAGTACTCTTCTGTTTCAAATTCACACACATAAGATTGCTAAACAGACAAAAAAGTTACTAGGGAGTTAGTAGGGAATCTTCCGCTGAGCACAGCCTTCCATTACTCATGCAGCAGCAGAGCAGTGACACCTTCTGGAAATAAAGACTCCTTCTGGGAATAAAGAATCATATACTCCTCTGAAATACTATTTCAGTGTGCACCATCATCTATATGCACTTGTCTCTGTTCCAGAGGTGAAGATTTAAATAAAAACAAGCCAATTAAAAAAAAAGAGAAAAAAGAAAAAAAAATCTTTCACGAGCTTTTGGGTCAAGTCCAGTTTTCCTTTCATATCAAGCCGCCAATCTACAGCAGTTCACACTGATTTTTAACTCCTGGATTCTCCAATCAAAGCCTAGCGGCGCTTCCCTTCAGAAGGCTACTTTCTTTCAATACACTCCCTGAAAGCTTAAAGTTTATTTCAAATGTATGTTTGACATGGAGCTACAGGAAACCACAGCATTCATGGTAAACTACCTTCCAAGCAGGTGGAGAAAAAAAGAACACTAAAATTAGCAATGGACAGATTGGAAGAGGGGGAAAAGAAACTTTATTTACAAAGAAGTTTCAGATTGGCAAGATACCCCATAAACAATTACGTCAACCATAGAGGCATTAAGAGGCAGCTTTTATTTTGGCTGCAACAAAGCAAAAGAAGCTGAGGCTAAAGTCATAATAACTTCTTAAAAAAACTCAGATGATTCTAAGTCACACTATGAAAGAATTTCTGCCACAAAAAGTAAATCTGTGGATTGAGAGGCAAAACATGCTGATTATATTACAGGCAAAACATGAAAGCTTAAACTAGAAAAAGTTTTTAAAGCTTCATTCATTTTCTAGAAATGAATCCACTTTAGGCTAAATGGAAGAGACAATTGGTAACAGCTTTCTGCCCCCCTCCCCTGCTTTTTTAAGCATCCCAAGGCTAAGGTTACATATAACCAGCAAGAATTAAAAGCAAAAGGGGAAATACCACCTGTATTAATCTGTAGCTAGGTTTCAGTGTACCAGTGACAGAATAAAAGATTAAAAAGAGGGAAAATCCATTGGAAAGCCTGCTTAGTAGAGAGTTATCTCTACTTTTTCACACAAATACAAAATCTTTGTTTCTTTCTGAGCGTTTGTAACAACATGACAAACTTCAACAGCTTTCCACGTCCCGCTTCACTCCTACAAATGTTAAATAATCTCTGTGTAATGGCTGTATTCTCTGCTAGAGTTTTACCTTTGATTCCTCTGTCCATCTTCATCAAGCGCCTGATCACTGTGTCCCTACTATCTCCTTGTCTGATTTCTACTTTTGTAGTGAAGTGGCCATTTGATGGCTGAGGGTTCACCAGAAACACAGATACGCTGGGCTGTAAGAAAGTTAACAAAAACATTAAAGAAGAATCTGTATCTGTGTCCCAAATCTCACAAAACATGCAACTAAAAAGCAAATAAACATTGTCTAACAGCAAGTATTCTGGATGGAGTTTTATGCAACTGAATGCAATTTATTTGCCCAGTATAAGTTAATAGATAAGCATTCATAAAACTAAAATTTGATTCAGAATTCAGCAAAGTATCAACGCAGAAGTTTATAATTCCTTAAAAAAGGCAGTGTAAGCAACATCACAACTTCAACATGACAGTGAAGTGAGATTTAATCAGACTTACTTAAAAGCAGCAGAGTCTACAATCTTGACTTCCATTCTTTGGCTCATGTTTTAACTAGATGAAAATCTATCCTTTTTTAAAGAGTAGTATTTCATACTCTCACATCTTTTTTTTAAAAAAAAAAAAATCATTTTCCTGTTTATGTTCGTATCACTCATTTCCTAGTTGTCTTCCAGCCACCACAAGTTAAAGACTCAGCTTAAAAAAAAAGCTTTACAACTATAAAAATCACATTTATCTCTCTATATAAAGGGAGGGAAAAAAATCACAACTACTTCAGAAGACATTTCTGGTTTTGAAGGGATATTTGGCCAACAAGAAAAAAAATCTCTGCCCAGTTTCATGGAAAGCAAAATACTGGTACTTTATTCCTTCATAATTTGAGCTTAACTTGAGTCATTAAGTTGGTTCCCAATGCTGAGCAATTCATCTCTGCTATATAATGCTCATGGCTGAACAAAGTTTTCAAATGACATGTCTAATTATTAATTAAGAAGTTCTCACATATTTCCAATATCTGAATCTTTGTGTTTACCTCAGTTCTGAATACAGAAAATGGTTTTCCAGGACAACAGTCTTCTTTTATTTTATCTTCTGCTTCAGAAGCAAACTTCACTTCAATATGATCCAGCTGTAAGAAGGAGGGGAAAGAACAATAAATGAATTTTAATCATAACAGAAGTTATCTGGCCTCCGAAACAACTGTTTTCATTGTCAAGTGTAAAGCTGACATATGGCAAAAACAGCAAGTCCGAATCACAAGGATATCATTTGGAAGAGAGCTGTGAAGGTCACCTGCTACCTGCTTGAAGTGGGACTACTGCCAACTCCGGATCAAGTCAGCTGTGGCTTTGTCTAGTTGAATTCCAAAAACCTCCGAGGACAGAGATCCCACAGCCTCCCCAGATAACCTGTTCCACCCCTGTCCTGGCAAAGCCACAGGAGTTCACTGTCATAGCACAGCCAGTCTTTTAATAACAGCCACCTCCATTCTATGGAGCCATGTCAATACCCTACTCACCTCTCACTGCCCATCTCATATCGGTATTTAATGGACTTACCTAGAAATGCCTAGATTTGACAAATTTAAACAAGCTCAAAATTCAAAAGGTTGATAAAAATATTAATTGAGCACTCCAACCAGCGCCCAGAAATTAACAGAAACAGACTTTGATCCTTAAGAAATGGTGATCTTTCATCGATCCCAATGAAAACCAAGTAATGAATCCACCAAATATATGCTAACCTCCAGGGTATTTGTCAGATAGACTATATTCTCCATGAGCACCATCTGTTCATCAAATTCCAGTTCCAGGTCAAGAACACGTGAACCATTCTTCTCCAGATTCTCCTGTCAGAGGACAAAAAAAGCTGGATTAAACCTCTCTGAAGGCAAGTAAAACAGCATTTGAAAATTACAAACTCTTCACATTAGTCATGCAAAGAACTGGCTTCCAAGTATGAGAGCTCTCTGTGGGCACAACAGACTAGCACAGAAGTCATTTTGTGTGACATGGTCTCTTCTACAGGGAAGTAGTGACACTGATGAGCGGATTAAGAGCAATTAGAATATGCAGTCAGCTAAATGCTTTTTTAAATGTAAGAACATATTTTTAATATAGCATTGAAAAAGTGTCTGACATTCACAGTTATGATCTTTACTTAATGTGCAAGTGAAGAATTCTCAAAATAAACCAACTTTTCAATGCTACTTTCCACATGAAATTCAGTTTTATGATCTAGTTTAAAATGAAGGACAAGCATACAAGAACAAGACATGTTCACAACAGTTGCAAACAAGCTGTCTGCAGGGAAATAATATTTCTTTTGTATGCTAAGTAAAGGTAACTTAATCTAGAAGCCCAACTGCAACAGTCACAATACAAAATACTCAAAGCAATACAGAAGGTCACATTTTTTTTAAACACTGAAACAGAACTTCCTCTTCAGAATTCAAACTCCTGAGCCTTTCTTGCTTCGTGTGCTGAGCTAGCTGTCTCCTCTGAGGCTCTGTTTCATTATGCTCAGCATGCTCATGGTTTCCTCAATTTCTTGTCAGTTTTTAACCTGCAAGACTCCCTAGATTACAAATTAATTACTTTCATTTGTAAATCACAGGCTCTTCTTCATCACATAAGCCTTTCTTTGAAAAACAGAACATGCAAGCAAAAGGACTTTGTGAACACTGGAACTGCTGCATAATCTGCAACAACATACTGGTCTAGGGAGTCCAAGCTCAGATGTTTCTAGGTCCCTGCATGTAACTAACTATTCACCTCTAGGAACAAATGGAGCAACTGTTGTATAAGCTTAATTCCATTCCCTTAAGGCAACGGAAGCCAGGTTGAGGGTATCGAACAGAGGGAAGTTTCAAACCAAGGGCAAAGAGAAAAGAGATTGAGAGTCAGAAGAGATGGAAGTCAGAAGTTACTAGCAGATCTAGGATGAAATAAAGGAACTAACAAGACTCATGCACCAAGTTACAGGGATCACTGCCTTGCTCTGACATTTCATTCATTTATGAAAGCTTTTTCCATGCAAGGACTGCTCCTCTGTCACCTACCTTAATCATGGCAACAAAAGGCATAACCTTCTTCATGTACTTCTTTAGTTCTGGCAAGGCGTTCAGTTCACTGGCAATTACTTTATTATCTGGCAGTTGACCTCCACCAGCCTAAAACATCGACAGACTTCCATTAAAAACTATAGGTGTCATCCATGCAGGACTCGGCCCCTGCTACCATGCACCTTTCCCAAAACACCAACGAGCTGGGTAATCACAGAATAATTTGAGCTGAAAGGGACCTCTAAAAGTCACCTAGTAAAATTGCAAACCACCGATTTCACATATGGTCATTTTCCCATCCCTTTAAATAATTGCTAGCAAACTTTTTAAAGCTTGAGCAAAAAAGGAAAATTGCATCTCCTGTCATTCAGTCAACTCATAGTATTCTTCTGCATTTTCTCTATTCTTGCCTGCCACTTCTCTAAGCATTCTGGTCCTTCCCATTTACATGCTATCTCCAGAACAAGACGGTGTCTTCTGAACATAAATCTCCACTTTAGAAAGACTTGGGTATTTCAAGGAGCATACTCAACACCTTTCTGTATAGGAAACTTTATCCTTTCTCCCTTCAATAGAAGTACAGCAATCTTCATAAACTAATATCTACATTTTCTGCTAGAACATATTTTAAGCTCACATTTAAGCCTCCTCTCAAGCAGATGTGAAAGCACTAGTTTCCTGAATTATTTATGTTTTACAGTCAATATTCAGATATTTGTGCAACAATGTGTCAGGACACCGATTTGGGGGGAAAAAATGTCCCAAATTTAACACTTGAAATATAAAACAATATTCCTCATGTGAAACTTAACATTGTAAATCAGAAAAGTCACAACTCTACAATCTATCAGCTATGACGCTCATCAAGTTCAAGGCAGGAAGGACAGACCCAATTGCCACGGATCACTTGTTACATCAGTTTCCCCTGAGTCAGAAGTAAAGGTTGTGCTGCTCTCAGAAAAGCTTATTTCTTCTGCTTAAAACAAAAGACATACTGCATTTCAACATACTTCTCTCAAAGTCATTTTATACACCCTCCCAAGTACCAATATCTCTCCAGAAATATACTGGAAAGAGATATAATTTTTAGAGCTATCCATGTACAGAAGGAAAACAACAACATGGGTCACTTTTTGCTCAAAAAGTACCAAAACACAATAAGGTCATACTGTCAACGCAATGACATTGCTCAAGATGTTTTCGTTAAGCACCAAAATCCACTGACCAGTTGTAAGAGCATAATAAAACACATTAAAACTACCTTGGCTTTACATTCAAATAGTTCAATAACAAGTTACACCTTATAGGTCTTCCAAACATAAAAAAAAATCCCACAGAAAAGCAAGCAAGAAGCCCAGAGAAAGCGAGAGTGAGCACCTGGTAGTGCTTGCGCAGAACGGACAGGGTGGCGTGTTGCCAGGGTGGGTAGTTCTTTGCCACATAGATGGTACAGTGAGAAGGCTTCTGAGAAGGCTCCTTAGTAGCTTTCTGAAGTGAGAAAAAACACAAACATTTAGCATCAAGGAGTCCTGAAGCTGCAGAGAATTATCAAACAAGCACAGTAAAATAAACAAACAAACAAAAAGTGCACTTCACCTTTCCCTTAACTGGTGCCATGTAATTCTTGAGACGGAGCCTGAGGTCATGAGCAACTTCCATGAGGTACTGAGAAGAACGAATCAACACCTCATCCACAGGACCTGCACTTGGCCATGAGGCTCGCATGATGGAATCGGGCTTTGAAGCAAGGGAAAAATTATATGTAGGAAAATTAAGAGACATTAGTTTTTAGGGGTTTCTCAAACAATTATATCTTGATTGGAAACTGCAGTTTAAACAGCATGAATCTCAACAAGCACCCACCTATAACCCAGTTGTAAGGGGCTGAGTATACTGCCAATAAGCACACATTTGGGAGCATGCATTAAAGATCATACATAAAAACACATCTGCTATCAACTACATAACCTCAATTACCAGTACAAAATTTGTATTTCTGTAATAAGGCTGCCAACACAAGTTGAAAGAATTTCCATGCATAAGTGTATGAATGTTGCATTATTTGGATTAGTTTTAAGTCATCTCTCAGTACAAGAATGAGCAGTGATCTGTACTGAAGTAACACATTCTTACTGTAACCTTGAAGACAGGTTGAGCTCAATATGCTGACTGTTTACTGAACAATAAGCAGATATACCCTGTGACTGTATGAACATTCTTTTTTTTCTATTTACACATAAAAATATTCTTAAGTGATATCAAACTCAAATTAAAAAATCACTACAACTTGAATCTGAACCAAATGACAAAGGTGAAACAGCATCACTACCTTTCCCAGCAGCGACCAGATGTGCTCACACACGTGGGGACAGATAGGAGCCAACAGCAGGGTCTGAACTTCAATAAACCGAAACACCAAGTCCCTGTGGATTCCTTCTATAGCCAGTTCACGATATTTATCTTTCGCTGTCTGAAACACACCCAATATAACCATTATTAAAACACTCCAGCTGCAGTGGGGAAACATTTAAAGGGAAGCAAAAAAAAAAAAAAAAAAAAAAAAAAAACAGCACATGCCAAATTCTTTGCTCTACTATGCAGCTTAGTTTTTAACAATCCTTATTTGAGATCTATATTTTCCTGAAACATCTAAAGGAATGAACCTGGTTACTTGGCCATTTTATTTTTAAGTTATTACAGCACTGTTTAAAAAAAAAAAAAAAAAGTGTTTACAGGAACAGACCAAAAACACAGATAACTGCAACTGTGTTTCAGCTACTGCAATGCTGGATAGCCTGCATAAATGTACCAGTAAGTAGCAAGAAAAAGACTACGAATATGATCTGGCATTAAACATCTAATTCCTAATCATATTCCTGGAAATCAAGTAAGCCACATAAAAGGAGCCTGCAATTCATTAATTGAAGTGGGACAGTTCTGTAGAAATGCTGGAGACATACTTTATAGATAATATCAAAAGGCATTCTGCATTCGTATGATGTATTATCTGAATTTCTTATGCAGTGTCCCCTATAGTGTTCCCTATTAAAATAAGGCACTTCTGTTTAAATAGATATTTGCTGGTATTAGATATCACTA
>NW_010581576.1:0-143332 GCF_000705375.1 Tinamus guttatus
TCATTTGGATATTTTTGCAATCCCCAGTGATTTCTGTGCAGCTCCATCTAGACTTTTACTGTTACTTGAGACCCAGGAGCAAACTAAGTTGGATGGATTAACACAAGACACAGTCCCCAAAGCAGTTGCTCTATGTAGGTTTTCCGCCTGTACAAGCCTCAGATGCAGAACTGTAGCACCTTTCTGATGGCCCAGGCAGCAAAGGCAAGGACCTCAGTTCATCCGCTTTGTAAGGGCAGACTAGCACTGCTATTTGTAAGGAAGTCTTTTGGCTTACAGAAGTTAGTTGGTTTCCCCATCACTATTAGTTCCTTCCTCAGGCATTCTTCCCTAGGTATCTCTGTGGAATGTATCTGCAGGAAATAAAAAAGCAGATTTATCCATGCTGGATGCCTTCACTTAACTCTGTTTTTAAGAACTCTTTCTAAAGGGCTTTTCAGCACCATGTGACTGATCTGATCTCATGATTAATGATCATCTCATGATCAGGTCAAGGGAGGGGATCCTCCCCCTCTACTCAGCTCTGGTGAGGCCACACCTGGAGTATTGGGTGCAGTTCTGGGCTCCCCAGCACAAGAAGGACATTTTGCTTTTAGAGAGGGTCCCGTGGAGAGCCACGAAGATGATTAAGGGACTGGAGCATTTGTCACATCAGGAAAGACTAAGCGAGCTGGGCCTGTTTATCTTGGAGAAGAGAAGACTGAGAGGAGATTTGATTAATATGTTCAAATACCTGAGGGGTGATTGTAGAAAGGATGGGGCCAGGCTCTTCTCCATGGTGGCCGGTGACAGGACAAGGGGTAATGGATGTAAGTTGAAACACAGGAAGTTCCACCTCCATGTGAGGAAGAACTTCTTTACTGTGAGGGTGACAGAGCCCTGGAACAGGCTGCCCAGGGAGGCCGTAGAGTCTCCTTCTCTGAAGATCTTTCAAATCCACCTGGATGCCACCCTGTGCCACGTGCTCTAGGTGTCCCTGCTGGAGCAGGGGGGTTGGACTGGATGATCTCTAGAGGTCCCTTCCAACTTCAACCGTTCTGTGATTCAGTGATCAATAAGACATTTCTGAGTTACCCTATGGGAATGGTGGATCTTTTGGATCTTCTGTTGCTGCAGAACCCGAAGTGAAGATTTTCTGTTTAATGCTATGGTTGATGTGCTATGGCCTTAGGAGACTCATAGCAGACTTCTGAGAGCAGTTGTACAGTGTTACCTCCTTTCTGTTTCTGAATGCATCACTATTTATTAAAATAGTTAAAGTTAAGATTATCCTTAACAGAATTTGACCATGAAATAAATTGCTGGAATTTTGATTAACAATTGGTGTGAAAAGCAGGTTGCCAGCTCACCAGAGAGCTAATAACAGAAACAATGTTGTCACCAGATGGACATGGAGATTGGATGCAGTGAATAGTTTCTGAGATAAGCAGTAACATCCAGATCTTGCATAGAGCTTTCCATCAGAAAAAAAAAGAAAACTATATAGGAGCATTTTTTAATCATAGCATTTATCAGGGATGTTACTGAGCTCATCTTTGTTTTACAGATGACAGAACTGAAGCTACTCATGCTGACATGGTGATTTATCCAGGATCATCCAGCAGCCTAGTGCTAAACTGAAATGGAATCCAAACCTCTCGAGTACTTGTTCGTCTTTAGAGTCACTGCTTCTCTTTCTGTGACCTGTCTTGTATGCCATTGCGTGTCTCATATAGCCGTGTATCTGAAGCATATATTCCTTCTATTGGCTCCCAGACAACCCTTCTCAAGCATGACACTTGCATTTCATATATTTGCAATACATTTGCATTAGTCTGTGCTCTCCTAGGCCAAGCACAAATAATCAGCGGATCTGTGATTCTGAGTGGGAGAGGGTGTTGCAGCTTGGGAACATGCTAAATGCGCATGTCCCAGCACCCACCTAGCACCTCAAGCCCTTTCCCATGTGCTCTCCAAGCACAGAATCCTTTTTCCAAGACCACACTCATAACCTCTCCTCTGTCCAGTGTCCTGATGCAGTCATATCATATAGCTGAGATTTCACTATCACAGCAGGTTTGTGTTCAGTTACTATCTGAAGTTGTTTACGTTTGCCAACTTGTTTATGTAATGATAATTCCTGAAAAGGCCTTGGGAATGTGATTTAGAGCAGCTTTTAATTTTATCAAATATATTTATTAAAAAAAGACTGTGTCTCCTTTCTTTTCCATCATCTTTTGCATGTTTCACTTTTTAATTTTTCTCTTCATTTATTATTCTTTTGGTGGAAAATTTTGACAGGTGGCAGTATCTGCATTCTCCATGGGGAAGAGAAGTCATTCTGGGAAAATAAGAATGGAAGGACTAATCTCTTGTAGAAAGGAATCACTCTTGCCTATAAGAGGCCAGTTGGGCACCTGATAAACATTGCCTGGTGTGGCGCAACGGTTCATGTCTTGTGACACATGGTCCCCACTCTCCATGGCTGTGTGGGTAGCTTAGTTTTCCAATGAAGATAGGCTGATGTGACAGCAGACCACATCCATCTGCAAAATTCTTCTCCCACAATTTTGGAAAGGCTTCATGTTCCAGGTTCATGAATATGAATTGAGTGAAGAAGGAGAGAGACATAAAATAACTCAGGGCCCTCTGCCCTCAGAGAGAAAGGCAGGCAAAATTCAGCTCACTAGAGCACACAGAGAGGCAACAGACAAACATCTCCCACTGCAGTTTTTGCTCCGCGTCCTTACGAATCACTTGAACTTTTGTGGCCTGTGCTATTGCGAGAGGTCAGACTGCATGCTGATTCCTCCTGCTCTTAAAAGCCCCTGAACTGTGGCACGTTGGTCTTTTGAAGTTGCACAGAAGACATAAGAAAGGAAAATGTGGTGATTCTGGATTGGACTCATCTTTGCTCTTAATTCTCTAGTAACAGAAGTAATGAAATAAGAAATAAGAGAAATCACAGAAATAATCTGAGGGATGCTAGGAAAGAGCAAGCACTTTAGGGAGATAGTATTTAAAGTTGCTTCAGAATGGCTCGTTGATGTACCTTGGGCATGGTCTTCTTTACAAAAGAAGGATGATGCTGAGACCATGATGTTAGCCTGACTAGGGCAGACAGGCAGGCCAGGGAGTGCCATATGTGATTTTGGGAGAAAGACAGCTGTTATCACTGGGAAGAGGACAGAAATTACTAACCTCTTTCCCAAACAGCCATCGAGTGGCAAAGACAACAGTCTTTGGCAGTCAACCTTGAGAGGCCAACAGGGCCTGCATTCAACACCATAACATAGAACGTAATGGAATATAAAGAATGATCCATCTTTAATTTTAAATACCATATAGACAACTTTTGTCACTTTCAAAAGTTAAGCTAGTTACTAGGACTTTTTTTTCTTTTATTTTCGGAAAAACTTCCTAGTTTTAAGTAAAACTACTAGCTGATAGGTGACCATAGGCACTGTAATGGCTGCATGCCTATATGTGTCCAGTTTGTGCCAAATGTAAATAAATTCTCAACTGACGCAGTCTGCAAATGCAAACATACATATGCTGATATTCAAGGTCCTCCTTGAAGAAATTAAGTGTCTAAGAGTTAAGAATCACCCTCCCTGCCACGCACAGCTGTTTTAGACAGTTTGTGCTATTGGATGGCTGGATGTAATTCTGGTGTCTACTACTTTGCAAGGTGCCCGCATACAAGGGATCCCCGAACTGTAACTCAACTTCTTAGAAAATAAGTAACAATACAATTGCGCATGATGTTATATTTCTGGAGGAAAAAGTTTGGTACATGCATTGTTTGCAAGCACTCCTTCAAGTCTCTGAAGAAAGTTGGACTACTGGTAGAGTTTAAGGGATAGGAGCTGGGAAAGTGAAGATTTACTCCTGACATTAACACCGTCAATTTCACCTTAAACCCTGAGCAATTTAGGTATTTATTTCTTTATGCCCCAGTATCTCTATCTGTGAAAAAGAAGCTAAGCGGCTGCTTAGCCATCCTCAAAGTACTTCAAGAATTAATTTATGTCTAAAGTGCTTTGAACTCCTATGACGGGAGTCATTACAGAAATGCAAAATGTTCTGTTATTTTTCCAGTAAAATAAAAGTATCCAGTCTCTCAGTCAGTTGGCAAGACACTTTAGATGCTTTTGACTGTGAATATCTCTGTTTTCCAGGCTTCAGAAGGGCACATCCACCACCTGATAGCTACGTTTGGTTTCCCTTCTCTAAAATGAATGATAGCTGTGTTTGTAAATAGAGATAAGAGAGGAAGGGACAGTGAAGGATGGCGGCAGCAGTTTGGGGCTGTCTCTTTTGGCTTGGCCTCAGCCCTCTTATCGCACCTAATGGCAGAGTGAGTGCCAATGTTTATTTGGCCATTCTCATTCACCAGCTGCTCCTGTACCATGGTGTTTTTCTTCCCAGATGGCAGCACGATGTTCCATGATAAAACTGACACAAAAAACAATGCAAAATTTGTCTAAGAGAGGCTCAGCAAGCATGAGAAAAACAGCTGATATCTTTCAGAGCTAGCCAAGTTGCTTGACCTTGATGCCAGAGTAATTATGGCCTGATTGGAACAGAGGGTAAGGAAAGAAAAGCCACTGCCAGATTTATCAGGTATATTTCTGGAAGAGGAAAAAAAAATATTAAAACCGCTCTCCGCTTCTTGGCTCTGAGACAAAATCAATTGCTGCAATCTGAAAAGACTCCCAGAAGCCCCATATATTAACAGGTCTTGTGAACTATTACATGCTGGCTAATTAATGGCTTTCACGACACATATATTTTATTCAATTATACTGTGATCTCATTCTAGGGAAGGCTGACATAATATAAACAACTGTATTTTCCTGGGTTCCATCTTTTCTTTATCAAGTTTTAAAAGTATTGAATAGAGATTTGGTATTTAAATATTTATACTTTTTAATAAATATTCTATCCAAACTCCTACTTAAATTACTACAAAAGATATAAAACCAAACTGTTTGTTCTATTAACCTAATCTCTCTGAAGGTAGGATATTTTTTCCTACCATGCAATATATACATGTATACAGCACTTTTTAAACTGCCTTGAATGATTTTTAAATCTAGTGACTTTAGAACTATCGTTCTTATGATCCATAAAAAACAACCAAAAATACTACTCCATTTAAGAGACAAATCCTTCAAGAAGTCTGATCTTCACATCTTGCAATGCCAGTACACTTAAATATATATTTTTCTTCTGGATTTCCTATTTTCTTCTGTGTCCTATGTGTCCTATGTTCTGATCTTAAAATCAAGTTAATCTTGGTGAATCCTGAAGTTTTATTGATCCCCACTGTTTTTAATTTGCATGGACCCAACTGTGGCACTGGAATTTTGGTTTATGAATTCTTCAGGGAATAAACTGCTCTTGTGAAACATACTATGTGTAATAACTAGAAGAAAATCATATGTTGTTTTCAAGCACAAAAAGCTGTAAGAGCTAATAAGGATACTGAGAAACTGTCTTGGTTGGGCAAGAATCTCTTTTTCAGTCTATTCAAATACAGAAAAAATGTAGAACACAATTGCAGGCGAGGCTGCTTGCATGACTCTGTGTTGAAAACACAGAAATAAGTTTCGCTTTTAGTGATTTTTGTAGAGGTGAACACGGGAAAGAGAGAGTCCTCTCAAATCCTGAAGTTCAAAGCATATACAAATGTAAATTCAACCTACAAAAGCAACAGTTCTTTACATGCCGGTGGTGTGACAATGAGAGTGCAGCCGGATTGCTGACAGTTACAGCAAATCCGATGATTTTGGCCACTCTTGCAGGAGGTCTCACTAAGCAACCCTACCCAGACTGCTAGTCTGCTACACCTGCTGAGCAGGAGATAGTCTCTCTTGAAAATATATGGCAGGATTTTGAATTGCAGTGGTGGAGCTGGAAGCAGCTCCCCCAAAATCATCTGCTAGGGCAGTGGGGAGTGGGGCAGGGCCTCGTTCAGCTGGAAACTGTTTAAATCAGGCAGGGTTCTACCTGGTGACTTACTTACAGATTAATAGCTCTGTATAATACATTACTTTTCCTGAAACATCTAGCCACACCTATGAGGATGAGGCCAGCTCTGTCCTTATGGCAGCTTTCAGTCACTCACCACCTTCTTAAAACTGACAGAATTTCCCAAAGGCTGCTTTTAGTCTTTAATCTTTTTTAATCTTTAGTCTTTAATAGTTGCCCTGCTCCGTGTTTATGGGAACAAGGAGAATAAAATACAAAGGAAGTATTAAAAGTACAAAGTAAAATTAATGTTTTACTTAAACGAAATAGTGTGCAATAAATATAAACTCTTCTAATGATAGCTCAGGGATTCTAACCCAATTTCTATATATGTTGATCTGAAAATTGTAAATTCATTTTGTAAACCTCTTCCACTTCACTTATAATTCAGTACTGAGGGATACAGGAGTTGAAGAGGAGCTAACCTACAGAAGGACATGGACACATGGTCTGCCAAGTGTTACCCAGGTGTTATTCAAGTGTCATCCAGACCATGTGGAAACCCAGACCTTTCCTTACAACACCTGTATCATCAGCTCTTCCTTTGCTCATAAAATTCTGCCAAGTCACCTGTGCATAATTTCATAGCCACAGCATTTGCCTCATATTGACAATTGCAGAGATTTGTAGTTCATGTCAGGAGAAACTCAAGTGTTAAAATAAAATACCCCAAATCCTTGGATTATCACATGACCCTGTGTATATTCTCTGGAATTACAATCAATTAACACTAGATTCATCAGGTAGATTATGTATTTTTTGTTTCAACCCCTTGCATAACCTTTTAAAATTTAGTGTCATATAGGATATCAGATCCTTTAGACATTCTCCAGAGATACTATTTCTATTTAATGACAATATAAACCTCTGCCACCTTTCTGTCACCTCTTGTTTTTGTAGCCTTAGATTCCAGGTTGAATATTAAAGCCAAACACTGTAAGTTTTTCGTCATGCATACCTTTATCAATGTAAAAAATTTGAAAATTATAAGTCTGTTGCGTAACGGAAGAGCACTTCCAGACTGTTTGACATACCACAGCCTTCTGTTTCTTATAACCTCAAGGAGGGGTGATTTACCATGTGAGAAGATGTGCATGAGCTAAGCGCATTCTTCTTAGGAGGACTGACAGCTGCCATTTACCCTGCACTGTAACTCTGTCTATGCCATTCATAAATGAAGAGGTATTTCACTCTGGACTGAGTTAGGTGTACTTTCCGAGATGAAAATCAAACATCCAAAGGCAATGAAAGAGTTAAGGTCATAGGATTTACCAAACATCATGATGTAATTCCTTTGAGTTTACTCAGAATGATTTAAGACCCTGGGTAATGTCCTTTTCCTTGAGGTTTCAACAGGATCAGAGGACTGTCTTGATAAACAAGATTAAGCAGCAGCTGACAATGAAAACTTGGTGTTAATTCAGGAAGTTGTCCTATGTTACTGTGAATTTCTCAGATTTTCAATTCCTTCCAGTACAAACTACAATCCTTTAAAAAATATTATAGGTCAGACCACATACAGGATTTAAAAAAAGCTATGTGAAAACACGTCTTCTTTCATTTATCTATTCATCAGGTTGGCAGAAATACAGCACTTTTTATTCACCCTTTTCAAGATGGCATAGCAAAGAAAAAGAAGCATAGGACCTATTGTGCCTCACACCGCAGCAGCGGCATCGTCAATTGGGATCTAAATGTACTTATGTGTTCAGGAGACACCTAGTGAAACCAACTTTAAAGCTGCATATAAAGCAAAGACTTGGGTTTCTAGATTGACAAAAAAGTTCTACATCAAAACTCATGAACTTTCATTTATTTTTATGTGGACCTCAAATTAATCATTGTTCTAATAAGCTCACATTTGCAACAAAGGGTTTTCCCATCTAAACAATATTTTGTTTTCCCTTTCCCTAGAAGACCTTCCCTCACTATTACTACATGAGGACATCAATTTGTCATAGCTGTGCTGAGGAACAGACTTGATACAGATACCGAATCACACGAATTGAACTGTTTATTTTTATGCTCTTAATCTTTAGTATTCACTCTTGAATGTCCATGGTAATCTTGCTTATGATATCATATTTTGAAACTAAAATAATTTATTATGAAAGCAGACAGATATCGTAAAGAAAATTACACAACTGGAATACCTTTGCTAATTTATCTTAGCATCGGGTGAGTGTTTTCCTTGGTCTGTTTTTTTTTTCCAACGATTCCTCTCTGATACTATGTAAAACAGTTTTCTTACTTTCCTTTAATTTCACATGAAGCACTTAGGTCAGACTTGCTAGTAATCTTTGACCCCTCATAAATCTCCAATGTCTTGAAAGGTTCCCTTAGGCCAGCTCCAGAATGTCTAATTTCCAACTATTGAACATTTGATGGTTTATATAATATATGCACATAGAAATTTAATTCAGTTGTCAGATTAGGATTTCCAAGTTTTGGTAGTAATTACCTCTCTGAGCCTATATAGCAAAATGAATGAGACATAACATCTGTTTTCTGGTTTACTTAAGTAAACTTCTATTGAATGAATTCAATCATTGATTAACTGTTGAAGCCAATGAAACATCACATTTTTCAAAGTCAGAAATTATTACAATTTCCACTGAACCTATGATCTAATTAGAGTTGAGAGGAAAACAATTTTCTCAGCCTGTTGAAATATTTGAGATTTAAAGAATGTTCCTATCCTCTTAAAAAAAAGAAACACCAACAAAAGCCTGCCCAGTACCTGGAACCATCAATCCTGCCATTCAGGATGTGCAAAATCCTTCTGTATTTGATTCAAATCAAAGGATGTGGGTTTCCTACAGCTGACAGATAGCCGGACTGTTCAGAGGTTGGCTATTTCTCCTTGCTGGCTTTGATCTAAAATTGCATCATAGGGATGGGGCCAAGGGGCAAACCTGATGTGGAATCTGGGAAGCAGGATTGATTTTGAGGTTTGAGGATGGAAGAATATCGTTAATGGGTAAGCAGAAGTGATGTGGGAGCTCAAATCACTGCACACACTAAGGGAGTCCCTCAGTAAAGGAAGGAACTAAAAAAAAAAAGAAGGGACCAAAAACCACAAAATCTTTGTTGAAAAGAAGGGTTTGTAATGCATCCATTACTTCTGAGCTTTAACTGCCATACATCCGTATTTCATAGGAATTGTGCTTTCTTAACTAGCATAAAGTTCCCTGGATTGGGCTTCTGACCAATACCTATTGTGTCTGACTAGGAAATTCCTGACAGAAACTCTCTGCATCTGCAGGATGCTGCTTCATCTCCTTGCAGCTGAATTTTGATGACAGGACATTGGGTTGATAGAGTTAGGAGAATGGTGAAGGCTTGCAGTGAGGGTTGAACTAAGAGACTGAGAGACAGGAAAGAACAGGGAATTAATAGTATTGAAAGACCTGGGACAAAGGGAAATGTGAGATTTATGAGAAGACTGTAAAGGGTGTAAGATAAACTGGAGAAGGGGTAGCAGTGATTTGGCATCAAAAAACTTTGGAGAAGGGCTTTGGTTGAGCATTTAAAGTCTGAATTGGTGATACTGAGGTAATATTGAAAAGTATTGGGGATCTCTGGAGCTCTGATCTATCAGATCTGTCACAGCTCAGGACTGTAATCCCTTTCTGATGACCTTTGTAAGTCAGGCTTTTAGGTAGATTGCTGTCTTTCCCAAGTCTGATTATTTCTTTATACAAGGTGACAATATCTTACCTTACTGACACTAAATAATGAATACATATTCAATCTCTAAAACACACCTCTAGATAAATTTATTGCTCTAAATAGACATAGAGTCAGATATACATTCTGGTCTTACCAAAACTGCCAAATCTTTAATTATGGAGGGCAAGGAGTAAGGGTGATGCAGTCTAGCACTCAGTACAAATCAAGGCACAACATTTTAAAAGCACCAGCCAGTATGAATAAAACTAATCTTGCTTCCAATGAAGTCAAGGTAAGTTTTGCTGGTAGCTTCGAAATCACAAGGTCTGATCTTCAGGACCTCTCCTTCTTGAAGAGGGGCATCAAAAAGTATTGAGATTTTGCTCCTTGCAATCTGCTTGCGTCTATGGCACTGATAGAGGCACTGATAGATTAAGATTTCTGACACTGAACTGGAGCCTATCAAGAATTTTAGAACTTCTGAAATCCATACAAACTGCATACAAAGAAAAGCTCCCAAACTAGGCAACGTTGCTCTGATATTTATAATACTCCTCTCATTCTCTGCCTCATTAACATAAATACTGTAAAAATTGCCACCGTATTGACTGTTAAGAAACAAATCTATACAATGACTGTACAGAAATATCAAAAAAGTACTGAAGTTGCTTGGAGGGACATTTCTTTCTTACTCAGCAACGACTTGTGACTAAAACAAATTTCTTCTATCTGCTTACAAAACTCTGCCTCTTTTGCCACATGTTGTCTTGCTCTTCCTCACATTATGAATAAAACATTGCATCCCACATTATAGGAAATGTATTTACAAATGGAGCCTAACTGTCATCAGATGCACAGTTTTGAAACTTTGCATTTTAGAGTGAGCTAAATGACTGCGAACGCTTTAAAGCAACCTCCATTACTTGAGTTACCATCAGCCTGAACTTGACTATCCTCTAAATCTATGGATTAGAGCCAACTATTGCGCTTTACTGTACTATTGCCTTTAAACAGTACTGTCCATTGATTTAATTGGAGAACCCTGATTAAAAATTGATGTGACAATGTGCCCTATTGCCCTAAGTCTGCACACAACACTAGTGCTGATGTTAAATTTGCAAATCTCTCGGCATCCGTATTCTGCCACTGTCCAACTAGTTAGAGTTGGATTGCAGCTCATCATTTTGGAGATACTACTAACAGCAACCAGCAGGTACAGAGACCTAGGTTCCTTCTATTGGGAAGTCCTGAAAACAGCTGGAATGACCATCAGCATTCCCTGCTAAAAACCTCATACGTGTTTGAAAAAGATTTTTGACCAAAGTACCCCTGAAAGAAAATCAGACTGGGATCAGCCAGATTATGTGTTAAAGAGTAAAAAGCTGATTCGCTTATCTCTTGGTCAGTATTGATATGATCAGAGAAATAGAGGTTGACTTAAATTAAACAATATAAGAACATGGCTGAAGAGTAGATAAAAGCCAACACAAAACTTGCAAAGCTCTCCCTTGTAGTTTCTGTATTTGCCGAGAGTGCACTTCCACGGCCCCTTGGCATTTCTGCACCAGTAATGTTTCATTAACTATGGGAAGTAAATTTAAAGAAAAAATGCTGTCTTGCTAACGTTCTCCAAACTATCAATTTTTATGGATTTTCTTAATAACTTTGCAGAAAAATGTGGAAGAAGGCATAGATGTTACATCTTGTATTCCTAAGAACTACCATTAACCGCTTCATTAACTACATCTGAGATTTCTCTGACATAACACAAATGCTAACAACTCTGAAGATATTTCAAAATATCATTGTGACTAGTGTTGTTGAGGAAAAAGAAAGGAGAGTAGCTTCTTTTGTCTTTGTAGAAACAGGCTAAGGATTCTAGGCAGGAAGGAAGCCAGTAGAAAAAGAAACTACACAGAACATTGCTGCTCTTGTTAGCCAACAATATGGATAGAAATACACCACATACAACCACATTGCCAAACACAGAGATACAAGATAAATTCTTGCATTTGTGTCTGTATATTCTTAAAGGAAATGTTTTCAACATTTTATTGCACTAGAAATTTACTATGCAACATTTTACTGCAACTAGAAATTTGCTATGGCTTTGATAAGTGAGTCCCCATTTTTTTCCAGCAGGCAAATTCCACTTGTTTAATGCTCATGATAGGATTCAGTTAATTTAGAGAGTTGTTGCAATTCCTCCACAGGTTGAGTTTTTAAAAACAAAGCCTACTTGAATTTCCCAAGTTTTGCCAAAAGAGGGCACCTAAAGCTTTCAGTATAGAGACTGATGTGTAAGGAAATCTGCCTGTACTTGGATTTATTTCCAACGAGCTTGTGGTGATTTTCTCCCAACTTAAGATATACTAAGCAGAAATATAGAGTCAACAGACAACTAGACAATGATATTTAACAGGCAAACAAATATATAGCTATTTTTAAGGGAAAATGAAAATTGCAATATGGTTGCATATTCACATTAATCATAAATCCACAGATTATCCATCCAGAAAGAATAATTTTGATCATCTAGTTTGAACTCCTCTACACTGTCCTGAATTCATTTATTTTTGTATGAGAGTATTTTTTTTGAAGAATATCCTACATTGACATTAGAATTGCTAGTGTCTATAAAATCAAAATAAAACATTTAAATATTTTCAAGTCTTCTGGGAAGTATCAGAAAAGCGTGTTTTCCTTTTTCAGGAAAGACAATATTACTGCTAAAACAAGAAAGGTGCCATTTGTCCACTACCATCCTGGAATTTATTTCAAGTGTCTATGTCTACACTCATAGCTTGCCTTGCTTTTGAACTTGCAGAAATGCTCAACACAGATGTTTACATCCCTAAGTTGTTTAAAATCTGCCGGGTCTTTAATTTCTTCCCTCCAGAATATTTGACAAGTAGCCAAAATTGGAGACTGATCACTCCATGTTGTGCTAAAGGGATACAAAAATTGTCAGGTATCAAATCCTGAAGGAGAGCGTCTCCTCACCCTCAGGCTATGCGTATCTGTGAGGAGTCCCAGAATCCAAACTCCAAAAATCAGTATTTCACTAGCTGCCTCACTCCTGTGTACATTGATTTTATATATATGATCCATGCTCATGTCCTCACGTTGTAGAAGTCTTCCAGAGTTCTGCTAGTTATTTCTGTTTTTTTTTTTTACATCTAATTTTATACCTATTCTCAGTTACTTTTTTGTGTGCTTGGTCAAAGCCAAACACAAATTGCAAATATGTGTTTTCAGAGCAGATTCATAAAGAAACTGGCAATGGATTGTTTATTCTTCTTACACGGGCACATAAATCTCTAAAAGATCAGAGAAACTGGCAACTGGCGGACTCTCCTGTGGTCAGCATGGCATTTGTGGACTATTTCATTGTAACTAACTGCTGCTGAGTCAGGCTTGAACGTGACGAGGAGTGAGGCGTGGATGCAAGCTTGGGCTTGCTTGCAAACTGGAAGCAAGGTCTAGAGCTGCACACCATGCCCTGCCAGACAGCGAGGGACAGGCACTTGGAAATCGCTCTTTCTCGACGCAGATCTCACACTTTGCTAAGATTCAATCACTTATGAAAGTTCTGCCTCTGATGAGCTTTGGCAATTATTTTGTTACCTGCCTGTCTATATTACATGTTTTCCTAGTAGATAAAAATAAAAACATTTGAATAATAAATTGCTTTAAGCCAGGGAGAAAATTTGTTTGAAGTGCAACGATTTCATTTTTGAGAAATATATCTAATAGTAGCACATATTAGCAGTGCACAAGAATATATTATACCCTTCAAATTTATATTGCCATTGATTGCAATAATTTACATTTAGCTGAAATTCTCCATTATAAGTAGCTTTTTCGCAAACTACAGTGCATAGATTCTACATATACACTGGTCATATATCTAGATACTATATGCATATATATATGTAGTGGGTGTATGTATAAAAACACACATACATAAATATAAAAATATATAATAGAAAACAGGTGCAATAGAAACAGTAAATATTCAACTGCAGCTTTAATGTTTCCTTTCAAATCTGTCACCATTTGCTTCTTAAATTGGCTCCATGTGCCTGCTTTATGAGTAACAGAATATAGATTTCCAACTGTAAAGATGCAAAATTTAATCCCTATTAAACGATTGCATATTTTTTTCTGTTCTTTAGAATATGATTAGTGGTAAGGTACTATATGATAAGGAACATAGGAAAGAAAACACTTCGATATTCTAAAATATCATCCTTTGCTAAGAACTAGAATTTTTGTCCCCATAAAAAGTCAGGCTAGAGCTGCAAAAGAGGCTGTCTGGAGATACATGAATCAGAAAGGGCCATAAGAGTCCAACTGCTTTCGACATCTACAGTTTCACATTTCTGAGGGATTTTCACTGTATTTCATTTTCTGTATCTTAAAGGTTTGTCTGCTGGACACTGCTCTACGGTTTTGCTTTATTTTGTAAAAAATCATTCAAAAATGTATTAAGGTGTTCCCTGGAGTTACAGTGCTAGTTTTGCTTTAGTACCTTTATTGCTCAGGTGGATTACCTAGTCACATGCAGTAAGAGAAGTTTTGAGTGAAGGGAAATGTGGGTGATGAAATAGATATGTTAAGAATAAAATTTTTTGTTGTTACTGCTTACACAGTTCCAGTTTTATGAGCCATTATTTTTATATTTCCAGTGTCCTTTGTATGTAACCGAATGCTCCATCCACAGGGCATATGCATGGGGTAGCCTCGAATCGTGACCATCTCATTTTTTAGCTATGTGAGTAAAAAGGTCTTTTTTCATTCAGGTTACCTGCAATCTCAAGTGTGCGCAGAGCCCTAAATGGAGCGGAGCAGAGGGAGGCGCGTGGGAGGGCTGCAGGCAATGTATGCCGTGAGCAGTGCCAGTGAGAGCATATATAGTGGTGCAACATGCTCAAGCATATGGGCCTGCATTTGGATGCATCTGCTTTTGCGTGCCCAAGCTGAGACACCTAGAGAGCTGAAACTTTTGAGACCTTGGGAACCAGCCCCTGAATTCCAGGTCTTTTTGTGCTGCCTCAACTTTTGCACACGAAGGAAGACACCTATAATCACCAGTCAGCTTTGAAAATACAGACTGGATAATATCTTAGAAAAATGAATGTGTGCGAAAACAGAGAGACTGTTCTAGGTCTTTGAATCCCATCCAAAACCTGAAAAGACATGCTTAAAAATGGCAATAGTTGGATTGCAAAGGTCTAGTCTGGATTTGTGTTTTATACTATAGAGAATCATGCTGATTTGACAAGAGACTGATCTGGATGATTTTTAATTTGACCTTTTTCTCTGCTAGTTTGAACATCTCTAACAAAGTGCTCCTGATGAAAACTTTTCCCCTTGCAAGGCATTTCATATGTTCATCAAACCAGCATGTAAATCACAATGAAATCTACCCGAATACAATATGAAGAAAATATGGCTCAGATAAGAGCAGCTGTCTGAATGCCTACCTGATATGGCTACACACAATGGCTCAAGTCATATGAAATAGTGTTCTAGATTTTTCTATAGTGATGTGTGTTCAATACAAATTACTTTGCTAGGAAAAATAAAATGACAGCTTTAGTTATATTCCGGATTTCTTTTCTACAGATTTAAGCCTTTGATCAAAAACTCCAATATATTGAAGTTTTGCTATTGTCAACGTATTGTACACACACAGCGTGTTTATTTTTGTGTGCTTTTAATGTATTTAACCTTAATGTCTGCTTCTTTAAAGGAGAGAAACTGTGGCTCAGCATCTTGAAATGTCAAAGCAACCTATTGCAGATTTCTTTTTATAGATGAAAAGAGGCGTCCGGATGATGAATGCTATTCACAAAGTGATGGCTGTGGCAGCCATATCGTGTCTCAGCGTACACATGGCTGCGTAAACAGAAACTACTGAAACTTGCAGTGACATGCAAAAGTTTTTCAACGACATATGAACCCGCGTGCCACCTAAAGAAATGCAGCTGGAGTTGCTACTAAAAATCTAAGTGCTCTGGGTATTTGTTTTTTAATATCTCTTTTTTTTTTTTTTTTTTGAGCGGGCCAAAAGTGATCTAGTCCTCTCCCTCATGAGACCCTCAAGTTTAACATTAGAGGAAGTTTTGTGACAGTCTAGTAAACCTTTAATGAGATTTCTTTTTGTGACAGACAGATGTAAATGTATCCCTCTAATCCTATCCTTTCAGGTCTTTGTCTGCAGATGAATGTTAATAATTAGTAGTTGCGTTCCCCCCCTCCTTCCTTCATAAAATTGTATTCTTCATAAATTCATCGTCTTTTTTTTTGTTTTCTCAAGTAGCAGCAGCCCTGACAGCCTCCCTTTGTTCTTATGTTTATAAATAATTTATAATGTAGAAATATCTCTTCTTAGTCTTAAAAAATAAACTAATGGTTGAACATAACATACTGCCAGAAGCAGATCTACCACTAGCTTTAGAAAAAAAAAGGAAAGAGAAAAAAAAAAAAAAAAAAGAGCTCCACGCTTAACAAAGAGAGGAGGAAGGAACATCACATGGAAATCCATTTATCTGAGTGAACACTGATTTTTGTTTGCAGATGTTAAATGCATCTGAGCTAGTCTCATCTTAGGCTCTGTTTCTGCACCTGTTCCAGACTATGCACCTCGATTCACTCCATAAAAATGTAGCTTCTTTTATATGTTCTGAACACACAAAAGGCTACAGCATGGACTCAGTTATCAGCATAAATGTGTTTATACTGATACAGGTTATTCCCTTGGGGATTATGCCAGGCCTTCTACTGACACTTAGCTGCCATTGACGGTTTCCACGCGTGTTGTAGAGGTATTGCTAAAGAAAACCATGAGTCTGGTCAAGAGTTTAAGCCTATCCTAAACTGTGTGTGGGCCAACTACTGGCGTGGGACACAAATTGTAGCAATTATACTGCAATAGTGGATAACTACATCAGGAGTGGTAGCACACACAATCCTCACGCTATAAAAAAATTGCACTCAAATTCGGACTGAGGTACACCGTGTTTCACCATTTACTGAACACCGTGGAGTGGTGATCCCATTTCCAAATTTTTGTATGGCTCTCTGCTACTGCTTTATGCAGCCACAGCAGGAGCAGCATGCACATAAATATTATTGTTGATTAAGATAAGTACAACTGAGCTCACTATTCTGCTGTCTAGCTAAGATCTACAGAGAAATCTTTATTTTGCTGTAGGTTAGCATATGTCAAAAGAGATGGCTTAAAAGTCACTATGTGATATATGAAAATATACAGAGATCTCTGTTAAATAACAGTGCTAGCAATGTGATGAAGCCTAGCATGTAATTTAAAGAGGGATGTCGGTGCTAGCTGACATTGGCTGCGAGGATTTTTAACCGATGAAGAGGTAACGTGTTATCTCTCATCTCGGCACACCACCCAGAGCAGTGACACTAATGAGTCAGTGGTTACCACCAAGCGGCTCCCAGGCACGTTCCTGCAGCAGGGACAGCGTGGCAAGGACGGCGTAATTACACACACATAATTTGGGTAACGCTTGGTCTTACAGGGGGACAATGTAGCTCTGCTTTAACACAGGCTATTTTAAAGCACCTCCTCACCGGGTACTAATCTCTGGGTCCTCTATAAGCTATTCAATATTCAGTAATATTCACCCACTCCTAAAGAGTATTTTCTAATCCAAAGGTGGCTATTATAACTTTGATGGAATCAACAGCACTATGCAATTTAGGAATAGGAAGAAAGTGAAAAAGAATCCCTTCTCCCATGTCTACACACAGTAAAAGAAGGGAAATTTAGGCAGATATGCGATACAGATGTAAGAAGGTCTTGACCTGTAGGGCAGGCTTTGGATCTACTCACTTAAAGGAGGGTTGAAGCCAAGATTTTAGTTTGATTTTTCAAGAACCAGGCCAGCTGCCCTTTGTAAATTATTCATTCTTGCTTTTGGCTGGTTTCTGACTTTGCAGGGTAGAATGTGTTTTGGCCAGAAAGAACACACATGCAAAATCTTTTGAAATCCTTGTTTAAGAAGCTTTCTGAATAAAAGAGGTCACCCCCAGCAGCTCAGAGATGAATCTTCTTGCACAAAAACAGCTTGGAAAGAGCAAGCTTAAATCTTAGCCAGGTGCACAAAATCAATCTGAACCCCCTTTTTAGGAGTTTGATCTTCTAATCCTCTACCTTTTCTCATTCCTTGCCTTTAACGCCACATAACAGGATTCTGAGCTTCTGTTGAAATACCTTTTGTGATAGTCTGTAAATCTCTGCTGAGATAGCTGCTGCCTTCAGATCTTGGAGGGTATGGAGCTAGGGTTCAATGTTTTTCAGGAACTGTGCATTTAGAATTGAATCCTACTAGAAAATCCCTAGGTGCACACATTCTAAAGAAAGCAAGACAGACTTAAAACAGAGAAAAAGAAAAGGAAAAAGTTAAAAAAAAAGAAAAAGAAAAAAGAAAACACGTATGAAGACCAGAATATATAAATGTGACATACTTGTAAAGTGACATCTGAAAGCTCAGCACAATAATTAAAAAAAAAAAAACAAAAAACCTTTCAGGTTCCCCAGGTTGCTGGGGATCAAGAGAGAAACTAGTGTCATGGGAAGGAAGGATGAGGTTGAAGGAAATGAAACATTTTATTGGAAAGAAGAGGAAAATAGAGAAGTGGGGAGGAGTACGTGAGAGATGGCTATAAAAGCATCTCAGACAACATGTTTGACAATGATACCTTCATATTTTCCACACTGTGATGCTAGCATAGAAGTTAACCCTTAAACGATTCTGGATTTTTCCAAAAGGAATCTTCTACCTATTGTATGTTCACAACGAAATGTCTGCGTAGTGATGCTGACACATTACCTTCAAATTTAAATCAAACATCTTTCATGACTATATAAAACACTGTAGTTACAAGACTATTTTCTCTTGGTTAATTCATTCCCCTGTTCTGCTTGGTTACACAGGTAAAAGCATTTCCAAATGCATTCACAACCTATTCTATTCTGTTCTGTTCTGCTGTGTTTTGCTCCCCTCCAAGCACTAGGTTGAATAAATGGTACCCTAATATCTAGAGAAGAGATGGGACCGAAAACACGGACCCAGATCTCGATTTTTCTCAGGTTCTAAAATGGACTAACCCAAATTCGATACCTTGCTCAAAAATACTTCAGTGCAGGCCCTTGGCTGGTTATAACAATGTGCCTTTACAGCAGGGAGACTGTCTGGCTCCCCGATGTTATTAAGAAAATACAGTATACAAAAGCTTTAAGCTTTAAACCATACAGCATTATTATGATGATAGCAGGAGGTGTCAGGTGGAGACAAAGACACATGGATAGAATTGATTTGAGGCGCGTCATCAGCAACTACGGGTGATGTGATCACAGTACTTACAGCATGTGCAGCAGCTGTACAATTCTACATGGCAGCTTCCATCATACTCTTCACATGAAAAAAAAGGAAAAGATTCCAAGTAAATGATGGGTGAATACAACATAAATTTTAGCGTATGACAAGACACTTTCTTTTTTTGTTTAATATATAAATCAGGAGCACTTATGAATTGGTATTAATTAGAATAATGTATTTGCTTTCTTTCACAGTTTTGTCAGCCTCATTAAAAACTGAGTGCTAAATCTTCATTAGATTTTCAATATTAAAATACTTCCATGAAATATGAATTAACATTTAACTTGTTGCTGGTTATATTAAGAAAAAGGAGGGGGGAAACCTTTGGGATGAAATTCTGGCCCAGTTAAATCAGTGAGACTTTTGTTTCTGAATTCAGTGGGGCCAAGCCATTCCCTTGGTGTTGGCAGCAAGAGGTAATAGCCTTAAATCTGATGCACAGGCAGGTCGCAAACACCACTCTCTTTGAGACTATGCTCCTTTCTCACATGATGACTGTTAAAATTTTCAGTCCCCTGGATGACTTAGGAACCTAAGTCTCCCTGCAAGTAAAATATGTTAGATTCTCAGATAGCTGAGATGTTTTACGATACCTTACTGTGAGTTTCAGATTTGAACAATTCTAGCTAATAAAAAGGCTCCCTACTCTTCTTTCTAGCCTTGTTCTGGCTCTGACTGCTTTCAGTAAGTGAGACTCTCAAAACAAGTGTGTAGTTCCTGTACGAACACTGCCTTTTAAACCAGCCAGGAATAGGACCCGGCACCAGGAAGGAAGAGCCAGTTCCACGCAGCGAGCGCTTCCAGTTCTGAGCTCGCCGCACAGGCTGTGGTAGATTTCCCAGCAGACGCGAAGTTTGGAAAGATGGATAGACCAGCCAGAGAGAGAAAATGAGCAGCTGAAATCTCGTTGAAGGAAGCTGCCTTAATTTGCACAGTCGGGCATGGCTGCGATCAGTGACCCTCTTACTTGGGGCAGGAGCACACGGGCCGGGGGGCGCTTGGAATCGCTCTCCAGAGCCCGTGGAAAGGGCCGACCCGCCTGGCAGGCGCCCCGGCAGCCGGGAGCGCGCGGGCCCTGCGGGAGGAAAGGGCGGCTCGTCAGGGGCTCCCACCCCCTCGCCGCCCCCCCCCGGGGGGCCCGGCAAGGTGGTGGTGTGGTGTCACTCTTCTAAAAACAACAACAAAAAAGAGGTTTTGTTTAATGAGCTTGAACTCACAAGCCTGCTCATCTAGTGAACTGTGACTTTTCAAATACCAACCTATTAATGTCAAAGGCAATACTGAAGGGAACAGTTCTGTTTGATTTAAAAAATACAGACAATGTGAAGTCCACTATGCTCTAATATCTATCACCTATGGGGCTCCATTCATGCCTAATGCTTTATTCAAGCTAAGACCTAGTTTTTATATATCAGATTAATACATATCTACAGCTTTGCACCTTTCTATTTTGATTTTTTTATTATCAGGGCTCGCCGGGGCCATTTTCATTCCCTTACTATAGCATCTGCAAGCAGGTGGATTAGAGATAACTCTCATTGTGCTTTGTTTTCTCCTGACACTGTCATTAATCATTCCTTAAGCCACACTTCAACTTATAGTAATCAGGACTGGCTGCTCCCGAGCTGCACAAGAATTGCCTTTCACAATGTAATGTGAAATTGGAAGCGAATGGCTGAAGCCAGACGCTTCTTCTGCATTCCCCATCTATCTCATCATTTAGGTATTTATCCATCTCAGGCTTGTACAGGGAGCATCTCTCTCTTTCCCATGAGGACGCAGATTGCAACAGAGGATCAGATTTGTTACTCAGGCTTTGGGCTTTGATTGTCCTCTTATAAGTTTGGGATTAAAGTGAAATTTCCCACAGGGCTCTGCAGGATTTGCTAGCATTTAACTGTTTAACCTGGCTGTTTGTGAATGAGAATCCTGTGGTCAACTATTCCGCGGAGAATATTATGGTAAGCCGGCCCTGAATGGCAGACATTTCGGGAAATTCCTGCAAAGACGGCTACAGTTGATTCCAATTAGGAAGGTTCCGACCTCATCGCAGTGGTTTGCTTGTGCCCGATGGGCAGTACCTACCCAATTGCCTAAATAAATATTCCCTCGTGAAATGCACATCAGCGTTAAAGGAAATGCAGCCCTTCAAAAAGTTACATCCGCCTGTTCATGCTTTTAGAATCGCTGGGCATTAATTTGTCCTGAACTAGGTCATATCTTTCGCTACGTACGAGAGCGGCACTCTCGAGTATCTTACCTAATTTTAATAATAATTAGAAGCTAATAATATCTATCGTAGCATGGCACCAGAATGGACAAACAAGCCGCTCTGGATGTATTAATAAAGACAAATTGCTGGTTCTGGAAAGCATGCTGTTAAATATGTAGCCAAAACAGACGTATTTTTTCCTGGCATTCAATGCGATTCTTGTACAAAGAAAAGTACCTATAATGTGCTATACTCGACTAAACTGAAAGCAAGGGGGAAATTTTTCAGTCCACATTATCTATCTTTTAGTCTTAGTTTTAGAGTCATTTAAGGGAAAAGATTTTAAAACAAGTCAAAATCATTTTGTTATCTAGTTTTAAAAAGACTGTATGCTCAAGCACTGTATATGTGTTCTATTTAATGTGGATGTGTTTTTAAAATGCCTAGGAGGATAGTGCTCATTTCATGTGCTTCTCCATGAGAGACATAACACCCAAGCAACTGAAGTACATAATTTAACAAAACATTTTAGCTTACAGTGAAGTCAGTTCCCTTGGAGAGAATGGACTGAATCACTAAACTCAATTTTAACCCCACTCCCTGAGAAATTTTTATCTTATTCAGAAGTTTGCTTTTCATTTTCTTCTTTGTTGTGGTGATTTTCCAAAAGAAGCTTTCCTGGGGTTTAGTTTTGGGGAAAAAAAAAAAGAAAAAAGATTTTTTATTTACTCTTAAAAAAATAAAGAATCCCAGGGACCCCGAGGGAAAGACTCATGGGTATTATCAATTACAAATCTATAAATTCTAATGCAGAGTGGAATTAACAAATATGAAAGACAAATATATTCATTTTATTGTTCACTGTTCAACTATTCTGCATTAAAGACCTGTAATTATGACATTGATCTTGTGCTAACCAGTGTCTCGGTGGAAAGGAACAGTGTTTGGTTGTGTAACTGCACCTGTGAAAGCCTCGCTGCATGCAAACTGCTAAATATCTCTACCACCATTCAGCGTTTCTCTCGTAGCATTAAATGATTACTGAAAAGGCAGAAGCATTCCTTTCTATTTGTTTGAAATATCCTCTAGATTCACATGAGTAATTTTCAGCTGTGTATAATGCTCCCAAAGTAACCTCTTCATTTCCATTGTTTTAGTGTGAAATCATTTCCTCGGGAGATAATTAGAGTTGCTCCATTTATTACATTAAATGATTAGCATGCACTTGAAATGATTCAGTATATTTTCCTTTATTGCTGATGACTCTTAAATATGGGCCTACATTTTTAATGGATAAATTAAGGTTATCTTGACATTTTGTGGCTGCCTCTGCAGCAAAACAAAGGAGACTTTTCTGTTCTGAACACGCGCGCAGGTGTGCACTGGGTGATGCACTTCAACCAAAGGGCTATAATTCACCTGCAAACCCCACCTGGGTCAGCTTCAAGGCCTATAATGATGTTTGAAGAAAAAAATAGGCCTTAAATTTACCAAACCTGTTATTATTTGTGTTGTATATATAGTTAGTAACTAATTGCAAAGTGCTGGGGGATCAGAATCCCAGTATCTCCGTTGAAGTGTCTCTGCTTGCTCTGAACAACCCGTGTCTGCTTCCAAATGTGTATGAAATTATTGCCTAAAGCTGTAGACCTGCACTGTAATAATATATTGTATTGTATTATATTATTTAATATAAAAAAATGGAGTTTTACTGTATGATAGCTGGTGAGTTTTCCTCCACTGGTTTATGAAAATAAATTACTATAAACGTGGTAAAACATATCCCAATTAATACTCCATGCTAAATCTTCACAAGATTTAATGTCAATCTCAAGGCAAGACTTCAGGATCTTTTTGTAGACTCAAAGAGCCTGTAAAAAAACATTGACCAAAGGCCTAATTTCTGACCTGATATTTGTATAACTAATATTCCAGCAATGACTCTCCCAGAAGATGCCAAGACTGACCTGGAAGTTGTGGATACCAACTAATTCCCTACAATTAGGAAGACTCACTTTCCCAAGATCATTACCAAAAGAATACCAAGGATATATTTAACTCGATTTGAGGGTTTGGGCCATTGGAGTTAAATAACCAAAAGTTCTCTAACTGCTTTAGTCAATGTGAAACAGATTATCATTATTAAAGGATATATTCCCTTCTGATGTGATACATACCCCTGTCCTATATTTCTCATGTTTTGTTACAGCCCTTGCATATTCACTTGATTTAAATTCCAGTATTAAATCCATGTATTTAGTATTTTAAAATTTAAAATTAATTTTTTTTAAAATGTAATTTAATAGTGTTGTTAAAGATTGTAGTAAGAAAGCAGAAAACCATTTTGGTTGTGTTTATCCCAAAGACTATGCAGTGACTGTATAGGGTAAGGAAGAGCAGATATAACATAAAAAAAAGTAAGCAGCATTATAAAAAGACTTTCATAAACCTGTACCTTACATCAGAAAATAATATTCTAAATGAAGTTCCCATTACTAGAAAGACATAGTATGTATTTTTTTGTTTCATGCCCTAAAAAAAACACACAAAACAATGTTTTCCGCTAGCCTATTTTCCTTCCAAAATATCACTTCAGGATATTTCTGATATTTAGAACAAATTTAGTAAAATAATAATAATAAAAAAAAAATGATATGTTACACAGAGAGGAAGCATTCATGCTCATCCAGACTAGTTCTCAGCAAATCCAATAAATACTACCGTAGTATACAGTTTTACTGTAATTTCATACTGCTGCATTAAATCAGTAATGGCAGCCATGGTTTTCATAACTTCACTCCTCCTCAAAGAAATATTTTTTTCTTTTTATTTTTTCATTTTGTGTTTTGGCTGGGCCCCACTGGAGCCTCAGCAGACTCCATGGCTGCACTGGGGTCACATGGGCTTCCAGGCCGACTCCCTTAATTTAAATTGAAACATGCAAGAAAAGATTTAATTTGGTCTTTCCTTGGGCAAAAGCAACAGGATAGTGGATGTCCTCTGGAATAAGCTCAAACAAACAGCACAGACTTCTGCTCCTAAATGACACCTCAGCAAAACCAGCTCCATTCACCGCATCTCGAAGACACGAATAGGTCTCATCAGCAAAAAGCACCAGACTTAAACGGGACATGTGATGAACAGGGGCTCCCAGGTTGCTTGTGCTCTTATAAAAGCCAAATACAGGAGACACTTCTTGCTTCGCTGATGCTCCACCAGGGCCACCGTAAGCAGAGACAAAGCCCTGCTCACCTTATTCACAGCAAGTGATTCCATTTACTAGCCCCAGGACTAGTATATGATGTAGAAGCATTTATACTTAAAAACTTACTTGAGCAATATAAAAGCACGCCATTAAATAATAGCACTACTATAGGCATATTATACTAAAAGTGCCATAATGTTGTTTGTATATGACAGGCATTTTCTGTATAAGAATGCTGAAATTCTACACTGATGTCATTAAAGCATAAATGACACACTACCAAAAGACAGAGATACGAATGTACGGGGGCTAAAAACTACACTTCTTCCTAAGTTTTAGAATGTTTTTAATAGATGCAAAGCATATTTTTAATAGATGAAGTTGTAACAATACTAAGAGTAGTGGCGTGAAAGGTTACAATGGCTGAACACCATCTCTCTCAAACATTTATTGCATTTAAGTAAAAATACCTGATAGAGAGAGTTTCTATTATTCACAAGAAATCATGCAATATAATGGTTCCTAGCACTCCTTTTGTAATAGCTTATTTAAATACTTGGGGCTGCAATTCAGATTCCCACTTTGTTCAGACTTCACAGAAATACTTCTTACAATTGATCACACTTTTATTCTTTATTGTATTCTAAATAGCCCTTGATTTCTCAGAAGCCAAGACTAAAAATTAGGTTTGCAGAAATGAAAAGTAAGGTACTTTAAAAAAGGATATACCTTTTTTATTTTTTTCCACAGCTGAGGAACAGAACCTACAAAAAACTGAACAGAAAATCTACATTATGAATCATTTTGTGCACAGAGCTGCTTTAAGGAATTACTTCTGAAGTCTAAATGGAGCTTGATGGGGCTTTTCTAAACCCCTGAAATCTAAAATGACCTGGAGGTATAAAGAATGTTTGACTTTGGATTTCTTTTATTTGTAACATTTGCTCCAGTGCTTCCAGCTCAGTCCGCAGTAGTTTACATAAAATTAAGGAGCCCGCTCTGATAAGGAGTTACTACAGTTCTATTCATTGCCCTACCTAAGTTTATTTATTGTCAAAAAAAAGAAAGTAAAAACGAGGGACCAGTAACAGACCCCTGTTTCAGATGAAGTTTGCTATCAGTGGTATAGATACTATTTTGGGAACTTTTCTCATATTATTTAAGAACTTTTTCTTTTATTTATTATGACAGGTTAGCCTGTCAGTTGATGTAAATTAGTATAAAGGCAAATGAGCTGCTGATTTTCATCAGCTAAGGATAAGGCCATATTTGTTTTCAGAATAAAGCACTGATAGTTATTTTCGTTTCAGAAGAACTGAACTTTTATTTAAAGAGCAAATAGAAACGATAATGTATAGGCAAAGAACCAAATATATATTTGAATTAAATCACAGGAAATGTACATTCAAGCATTAGGTAGCAAAGATATGACTCGACTTCAGGCTGCGGTGCATCAAGTTTTGCCTTGCTATTATAGCATACTTATGCAGAATTACTAAAGAAAAGAAGCCCAAGTAGATAAAATAATTAGCATTGTGCTACTAGAAAGGGCTATTAACATATTCAAAACTAAAATATACCACAGAACTATATAAATAAATACTTTTTTGAAAAAGCTATTTACCTGAATATAGTGAGGCTAACTGGAACATTATAGCATGCCAATGAGGGGGTATACATTTTTCAAAGCACATATTAGCTAATTGATAAACAGAGGTAGTAGCTCTTTCAGAGGCATCTGAGCTTTCCAACCTCCAAAAAATGCCCTACCTCCTAACTTGCAGCTCTTTCCTGAATGATTGAATATTATGAACTTCTTATGACCAAATTATTACCAGGCTACAGCACGGGGTTCTTAGAGTAGTCAACAGTGTTCTTTTTAATACCACTCCCATTTGCATTTTAAATAACTAAATGGTCTTCAGGCATTTAATAGAAAAACATTTTTTTAAATGAATACCAAGAGACATTTGTAAATAGCAGCACAAATTGCTCCTGGGCTATAAACCTGAGTGCCAAGTTTCACTCTGGTATGAATATAGACAAGTGTTAAAAGTCTGAAAAATGGATTCCTTAATGGATATACTGGCAGACCTTTAAGTGTAACAGAGCTAGCGTATGCCACTTTAATAAAGATATCATATTCAATCTCCTCGATTACACATAGCTTTTCTATTCTAAATAAAAAGATTAGAACTAGAAGTATTTTCCCTGCATATCATATTTAAAAATGTAAAAGGGAATGTCATCCAACAATTCATAAACATTGAAATTATTTCTCTGAAAATAACAAAAAGTAATCCCTACAGATATGGTGAATATACAGTTTCTTTATTGAACAAACAAAAATAGATTATGCATTGCCTTTCAAACCCAAAGACATCTGCTTTGTCTGAGGCAAGAAGAGACATCTGGGGGCTTGAATCTTACCACAGTCTTTGTGACTCTCTATATTGTAAGTGCATCAGTAACCTGGTATTTAACCAGATTATTTACAGTCAGACCCTTGTAGGATCACATGTATTGCTGCTGGTGCGAGGGAGGGAAGGAGGCTTCTCAAATTGAATACAAATGTGATATTTATTGTTACATTTATTAGGCCATAACCATACATCAAATGTGCTAAATTCACAGAGATAAAATAATACAATCACATCAAGACTGAAAATTTAATACTAAACAGGGATGCAGAAGATCCCTTCCACCTTAGCCTGCTTTCTAGCTCATCTTAACAAATACTCTGCCCTGGTCTCCCCTGGACATTTCCCGCGTGCTTTTTTTGGTGCGCGCAGGTGCTATTTCCTTCTAGATGTTCCACTAACTGTATGTAAATCTGTTTGTACACATAATTGTAAGGCAGTTGTCACAGGACTTTGCTTGCTTTTTTCCAGAAAAAAAAAGAAAAAAGAATTTTCCATGGATATGTGTTTCACAGGGGGATGGCAGCCTGTCTGTACATTACTATGAATATAAAAGAGCACTTCGGCCATAGGGTGTGTGTTTTTAATGATGTAAATCGCCAGCCTGTTCTGGCTTTCCTCCTCGCAAGGACTACGCTCAGCATGAGAAAAAGGGTTCAAGTAGTCACTGAATCTACAGATTCATTTTAGCAGGAAACAGGACAATGTGTTGGGAAGGTGGGGCAAAATTCTCTGCCTTGCATCACATTTGCTTTTGCTTAACCAAAAATAAGAACAAACACCAACTAAAGAAACAGTCTTCAGTTTGTCCCTTGCACTGATCTACTTCAGTGTATATGTTTTCTAATATTCTTTAGCTGTGTCTTCTGTATATACCCATATACCATGATTGTGTTTTTGTCAAGATCTAAGTTGTGTGGATCGATGGGCACAGTAACCTGCTGAAACAAAACTAAGGCAAATTCGCCCCTGGTGCCACTCATTGATAGCAGTGGGTGAAAGAGGCCCTGGTGGCCTACCAATATATCAGGCATATTCCACGCTCCATTAAAAATAACAAGTAAAATAAAGGTTGATAGAAGAAAAAAGGTTTAGCTTGTTTTGAATGCCTTTCTTACCTTCTCTGCAGAAGATGTTAGAAACATTAAGTTGCATGCAAGAAAAATATTCATTAATTTATCGGAGTGAATTTCAAATGCTCAGGGGAAAGTCTTTCTTTTCCTTCCTTTAAACTGATGTAAATTTGAACTGCCTCCTTTACATCAGTGGAATTATAGCAGCTTTACACTCGTGTAACAGACGGCAGAATTTAACACTTGCTGTACAGGGCTGAAGTATGTCCTGAGTGAAAAGTAATGCTGTTCTTCTTTCTCATAGCACACCTTGAATTGATTTAGCACAACTTATTATTACTTTTTTAAAGAGAGAGGTAGCTGAATTTTGAGCTTTATGAGCAAATTAAAAACTCACATGGGGCAAATAGAAAGGTAAGCAGTAACAGCACGAAACTGGTTGGTTCTTAGGCATGAGAGGCTGTGATTGCTTTTCCTGACAGCCGAGATTGCAGGATCTGCAAAATGATTTTGATGTAGATTTTAGAGATTTTTTTTCCCAATTATCTTTCTGTATAAAGCATACTTTCAGAATACTTAAAAGTGGTATCCTTTATTACAACCCTTATTATAGTAAAATCGATGGAAGCCTGAGTGGTGGGTGTATTGTTGTGACACCTAAGCTATTTGTAAATATTGCTCTCAGCTTTCTTAGCATATCTTAACAAGGCAACATTTCAGCAAAGTATAATTTCTCACACATGATACATGCTGCCTGCTTCCGAGACAACAGCACGGGAAAACAAAGTCCTGAGAAAGAAACTCTGAGCGTTTCTTACTTGCAGGTAAAAGCGTTTCAGCCTCTGGGTAGTGAAGGCTTGGGGAATTGCACATCAAACTAAGTGGTGGGCAGGAAGCCAGTTTTGCTCTGCTCTCAGTGCCTGACACAATGCAGACTGCCTTGGTTGAAGACATTTCTCTTAGCTGTGCTGCCTAGTGTTCCTTCTTCTTGCATTTTATACTCAAGCGACCCCTTCCTGGTTGCAGGCTTGGAGCCACAGCATCAGGGGGCTTTCATTACCTTTTCCTTCCAGAGCTGAAAAGAATGCTTTGTATTACAGCAATGTTACATTCAGGAAGGGCTTTGTTTAGACTCATTTCGATTTTGTTAAGAGATCATGTAAGAGGAGCTTAAAAACTGTAAGGAACAATTCACCGAATTACCTACAGGTGTGAATCAACTAGCTCATAAAAATGAGTGGAACTCCCCAAACACACACACACGTCCTGAAAAATAAAGTGTTCCAGCTGTCAGTGCTAATGCTAGTCAACCAAAAGCCCAACATTTTTGCATTGCTCCTGCTCTCTTTTACTGTGGACTCCAATTTAGAGTTTATGAAAGACTTGCCCATTTGATGTTCAAGAACATGCCTGTGGAGTGACTGGTACTTCAGAGCAAACAGGGAGTTTGACTCCTCAGCAAAGCCTTAAATGCTGCAGCAAGCAGCCCCCAGGCCCCCGCGCACCCTGTGCAGAACGAAGCCTCTACATTCCTAGTCTAGTAACCATGGATGATTTTGTGCAATTGGCTACTGAAGTTGGGTATTTGCAGCACAAGAGAGTGTTAGGTGCTTCAACAGGCATTGTGCTAGTGGGGAATGTACATCATGACTCCAGTTCTCAAAGCTTGTCTATTTTGGGGATGTTCCAAAAGTAGATCCTGCTTGGATTTGCCTTAATTGCCAAATATTAATACCAAGAACTAAACATCTAAAATAACCTAAGGGAAAAAAAAAACAAAACAAACAAACAAAAAAAACCCCAAATCAACCAACCAAGAAAAACTCTCACAACTACCTAAAGTACATTCAATGCTATTTTTTGATTTTTATTTTCTGGTTTTTAGCTTAGATGTCTTTCAACAAAATTTCTGCTATCAACATACTGTGAATTTTTGAGGGAGGTGAATTGCAAGAAAAATATCTCACTAGATTTTTGGAAATTTTTGTCAAAAGGTTGATCACAATATTTGGGCCACTGTTAATAGACTTTGTATTCTTGTCTAATCCTTTTGTAAATCTCTATCTTAAGCATTATGGATTATGCACTTTCTTCTTTTATCAAACACTTTGGGTCAGAGAGTAATTTTAAAAATGCAGTTGACTCTGCAATTTCAAAATAATGTGACTCTGTAGAAATGCTTAGATTTGTGGTTGTCAGGAGACAAAAAAGGGAAGAAATCAGCAGAGAAATCCAAGTGGGTGAGAAGAGTTTAGCTCAGCACATTATGATGTTAAATGAAGGCCATGCCTTGCTCTCCCTGAAGTCAATTAAGTTGTAATCTTTCATAGTTGTTTCATTTTACAGGAAGAGTCTGCATTTCTTTCTCCTTTAAAAAACAGATCTTGAATCATCATAATTATACGGACACACTGCACAAGGTATTACAATCCCTTACAATCCAAACAAAATCTTCCACTTTGACAGTGCTCTTGTTTTTGACAGGCATCTCAAAACACAGAGCAAATGCAAACCAACACTTGCACGCAGCCGCTGGCCTGGGACTGCTGCAGCATGTGCCTTAGATGAGGTGACAGTCCGGAAGAGAGCGGCTGCAGCAGCTACTCCGTACGGGACCCCTCTTTATATTCACTTTGCAGCACTCGACCCCGCTTGTCCTGATGACTGCTACAAATAGGGATCAGTAAATGTACTATAAATAAGCCAACTATTTATTTTTACCCTATCAGTTGATTGCAGTAAATTAGTTACAGTGTGTGAAAACTCCCACTAGGATATGACTTTTTTTATAGCTTACTAAATCCAGACATGTTTCTCACGCTGATGATTTACCAGAACTTCAATTTACCTCTGAATTTTATAGATCTAAACTAAAGAGACAGCAGGTTTCCTCTTTTAGAATTTTAGCACCATTAAATATCAACTAAAATTACTTCACTGTAAGGAGGATAAAAACACAGTGACTCCTACTCTTAAATATTGCTGTACATTCAAAAAATTAAATAAAAACATTTAAAATGTGGAAGTGCCTTCAATTAAAATAATTAGGTTTACATTAGCAGCATAATCTCTTGAATGAAATAAAGAAATTCAAAGAGAGATCAGATAAAGCAGGAACATGCTAAAAAAGTCCTGTCTGAGGTCACACAGGTTTGTATAAAACAAGTTAATATGTTTTCCATGACTGAATATTTGTGATTCTGGATGAAAAAGTGGTAAACTATATCTGAAATGCACTAAAGAACTATTTTATAAATTTTATTTGCATTTATGAATTTTGCTTTTATCTTAAATTGCATGAAAGGAACACTATTATTGTGGGAAACATTTTTCTAAAGTGCAAGCATAAACTTTGTGCTGTCTTAATTTTCGCCTTAAATTTACAGACACGCTACATGGCAACAGTATTAAAGCAGAAAGGAGGGATACATTTTCCTATTCAATAAAAAGCTATGGAAGTTGCATGGGGTAGAGTCTCTAGGAAATCCACTCTTTCTTTGAAAAAATGTCATTGGTGAGATAGAAGATTGGCAACACAATGAGCAAAATATAGTGAGGGCTGATACGGACTGTCAGCTAGAATTTGGGTTAAGACACTGACTTTTGTCTGCATGGTGTCTACCTTCCAAAGAGGATGGGAGATGCAAAACTGCAAGTTTCCTCTCTCGGGCTGGCCCGGTCTCTACAAGTGAATAATGTATAAGAAGATGTTCCCTTGATAATGTTACAATTATTCATTGTACAGCCATAAACTCAAATATGCACATTAACAGCTAGGTATTATTTTTCTTCTCTGAAATTAAGTGAGTGGCATCAGTGGTCATAAATGAGAGCATTCATCAAAGGCGTAGGCCATGGCAGAGGATTAAGTGAATGCTGATGAAGTGTCCAGATTCCCATAACTTGGAATGGGCTGCATTCAGCATTCCTTTATTATCCATCTGCCACATAACAAAAAGTCTCATATATTTAATGCAGGTTTGCCCTCGGCCACGTAATAGGATTAGGAATAATTTCTACAAATTTACAAAAACAAATCACATGGGAAGGCTTAGAATTTGCTAATAATTTCTCCATAGCTGGGAGATCAAAGGGATGTAAGAGTCCAGAGCCAGGCAGTAGTTTGACCCTGGCCAAGCTTTTTTAATGAAAGGGTTAATCTTCTCAGAGGTGACCATAGAGGAGCAAATACTGTGACCAAATGCAGATTCAGGCCTCCAAAAATAGGAAGAAAATCGTCTGGGAAGTATGACAGCAAGAAAACATTTACAGAATAACAGTACATTTTCTGTCTGCAAAAAAATAAAAGAGCAAACCTCAAGGAATTGTTTATTAAGCAAAGTGTGGCTGGTAGGGGGACGCAGGAGAGTGGTGCTGAGTGGAACAAGCTTGCCCAGAGGAGCAGATATATTATTTCCCAAAAACCAGAAAACAGGCTGCATGCCTTTGGTCTAAAAACATGCCTTCAATCTAAGAAAGATTTTCTATTGTCTTCAGGTAAAAACTGTCGTCTCCAAACATGTGTCACAGCTTTGCTTGTTTGCTTGCTTTTGTCACGGGCTTGTCCTTTCTAAGGGGAACGGCTCTGCAGACATGGCCAGCTTCACAGGTGAGTTTCTGGGAGGACTGAAACAAGTTGCCCAATGGAGCTTTTTCACAAATGTCTTTGGGCTGCTGCAACTAATGGTTACAGATTTTGTCTTCTTTAACACACTGAAGGCAATTCCATCTCTCAAATCAAATCAAGCAGCCATACCAGAAAAGACAGAAAAAAAACACAAGGATGGAAAGGAAATGAAGGCAATGTGTTTGTGTGTGTGCATGGTCATTTTTTAGTTATTTTCTTCCTTAGCACCACTACGTCTGTCCCAAATTTTGATCTTTTCTGTATTTCTCTCTTCAGTAAAGTGCAGAAGAAGCATGTTAACACAAGCTAGCTATAGGTGACAGTTATCTTAATTTGGTTTCTCTTAATGACATTTGGAAAGCAGAGCACACTAGAGCGCTGGCTTAAATAAATAAATAAAGTGATCATTTTGATTCTTGCTTCCTGACCTGTAGAACAAGTTTGTATAAAATTTATTTATTTAATAAATAAATAAAAAAAGTGATCATTTTGATTCTTGATTCCTGACCTGTAGAACAAGTTTGTATAAAAAGTTTGAATGTAATGCCTCATTTAGGAAGGCTTCTTTACTTACTGGGCTACTGATTAAACAGTGGATGAAACATTCTGTTTACAAGTAGTAAACTTGGTACAGCTGTACAAAAGCCTTTGCAGGCATCTGATCCTAGGGTAAGATACTACTTCTCATGTTTGCCTTCCTGGGACAAGCTCTTGGGACCAAGAGCTAACTTCAATTTTAAGATTATGGTAACTAGGTATTGCTACCATTCCAGATTGAACTCAAATGCCCTGTAGAGATGAGAAACCCTAAATTCTCCCCTCTCATGGTTCCTCTTTATTTTCTATAGATGATGCTTCCTTCCTCCTCTTACTCACTTTCAGTAATTCCATTCAGAGTGGGAAATCCAAAGCAATCTTTTCTTTCAGACACAGAAATGCAACTTAGCCTTTATGATATGAAATTGCTTTTGAAACTTCCTCTGTGTGTGGAGGTGTAAGTATCTTCTAAATAACTTTGATGCAGGACCTGAGGTTAATGTTTTGTGGGCAACAGTCTCAAGCTGTGATGGTCGTAACAGAAAATAGCAACCATCCATCATCCATCAGATCAACGGAGAGAAACAGAGAGAAACAGAGAAACAGAGAAACAGCTCGTCCTCAACAATTCCCGAAAGTTCATTGACAACACAGATCTATGGACTCCCATGTGGATCAGAGAGGCAAAAGTTTTCACTAATGAAACATGGCCTTAGGGGGTATTTAGACCATCTTTAGATTAAATCTCTAGTAGTTAAACAAATTTTAGGCATATGGCTTAGCAGGCTGTTAGCAGGCTATAATCATGCTTTATAGTCATTGGAAAAAGAGACCTACCTATTCTGACCCCCCTTGGAAAAATCCAAGTCGGGCACTGTTAACTGTTTCCTGGTTCTCTCCTTTGCTGGCCAAGATAGTCAAGATAACTGCTGAAAACGGGGCCTTGGGAGGGGACTGGATTTCACAGCACCAACAAGAACCGGAACCCTGGCAAGACACCCCCGCCTCGCTCTACTTCAATTTACCAAGTAGAGACATCATGACAGTGCTCTGTGCTGATGAAAAGCAAACAGGCTCCTCCACAGCATGTTATCTGTGAATATTCTGCTCTTTTGGAGCACAGATTATATTTACTGCAGGTTTTATAAACACAACAGAGCAACTAGAATGTTTTTTTTGGATTTTTACATCTTAGGAAATAGAACTATAAGATAAATTAGAATTTGATACATATTTTTTGGTCTCAAATCAGTTTTATGACCATTTTAAGACAGAATAGCATTTTTAGTATTTTTAGTATCATTGGTATCTGATAAACTGAGTATTTGAAATATAGATGCAAAAATATGATGTGTAACTCAAATGACAGTGTTTGGATTCAGTGCCACATTAACACCTTTCATTTCCAGACTCTGGGAGTGGTCAGATTTCTTGGTTCCAGCCTTTTCCCAGCTGCATCTGGAAGCCAGTTTTGCCTTTCACAGTCTTAAGTAGCTGCTCATTTAACGGTCACTAAGGTTGACCTTCTTTATGTGTCACACTGCCACTCAGTGGGATAAAGAATGAGAGGCCTTTTTAGGAAACGGGGCTGCGTGTTTACAAGCAGCTCCTTGACCTTAACCAAATGAGTTTGCAGGCATCTTATGGCAGCGTGTTAGGTGCCTCCTGCTCCTCCTGCTCTCCAAGGTGAGGCCACATCTCTGGCCCACACCTAAGGGACAACAGACCAGAAACGCAACGTGGCCGCTCTTGCAATCGTGACTTCATTTACCCCTACATTGCCATGCAGGGCAGATGAGTACAAGGGAGAAAACTCCACCTGAATTGGGAGATCAGGCGAAGTAGTGTAGATGAGTGAGATGATGTGCGAGACAATTTTATTTGTTCTCAGTGATCTCCAAAAATCCTGGGTAAATTTTAAGGAACTTTCTTCTTCACTGGGGAGAAAGAGCTTTGTTAGCTTCCTCGCATGAGTTCATGCACCAGCTAGCAGCACTTCCTTCTTGTTTTTTACTTTCTTTGATGTGATAAATGGCTCTATCAGCCATTCTTGTTGGCTGCTTACAGAAATGGGGGAGAGTTTCTCCACTGCATGAGAAGTAATGTTTGGTCATCAGAGAATTCTGTATTTTCACTGTGTGCTAGAAATGAAAGTTAGAACTACTGCCATCCTCTTCAGCACAATATGGTTGTACAACTAGGTGGAATTAGAGACAAGGCACCAAGAAATACATTTTAGCATCAACAGCTCAAGATCGGAGCAGGCCCATACTTCATACTTCTTGTTCTTCAATATGTCTTTCCTCATGCATTTCCCTGCAAAGGCTAGTGAGATGTCTATTAAATAACCTTTAGAATAAGCATCACCATCTGTTGCCTTACGACATTTTTAGTTAACTCATGGGCATTATAGAGGCAGAGGACATAAACAATGATAAAGAAAAGCAATTGGAAAAAGAATCTGTAGAAACGTCTTTCAAGAAAATGGATGTGAGCACCAGCCAAACTTATATATATGTAGCTGATAAATAGACACGTTTTTGCAGCATGTCCTTTGCATAATGCAGAGAAAAAAGGGAAGAGGATTTACACCCTTTATTTCAGTGCCATCTTCTCACAGGGACAGTCCCAGAGTCCCCGTACCGCATGCAACAGCAGTAGGTTTACAACACACAAGGACTAGATGTCATAGAGAACAGTTAATGGGAGGAACAAGCCTTTCATCTGTAGATTACTGATTCAAATCCAGACTCTAGTGCTTTAGAAGTGATTAAGATCTGGCAGTTGTCTCCGTCTATGGGCCACAGGACAACAATTTACATAACAAAACACAGTACCAGAGCTTACCAAATGGGCATGAGGGCTGCCTTCTGCCTCTCAGCAAAGGCTTAGGTATCTCCAGAGGAACACTGCCATGTAGAGTGAAGAAAATTTGGGCGGATTCTCTGCACATTTTATTTTTCTGAATGATCAGCTAGTTACTTGACATGGCATCAATCATAAGCCAAAAACATTTGAAAATGATGAGAAAAAAAATGAAGAGAAAAAAACTTCTAAGATAAATCTTCTCCAAGGCTTACTGTTCAATTATAGATACTTAATTCTAAGTCTTAATGTGTCTTCCAAAACCATCTAACTTTATATGTTTGTCTAATAAATAATTCTACTTCTCTCTACAAGTTTTGTCTATCTTATCATCTAAAATCATGAGGATATAAGTAGAAACGAAGATGCAAAACTACCAGGACTTAGCAGGACTAATAACTGGCAAGCGATGCCATTACGCGCAGGGCACCTTTGGGAGGCTGCAGGATTCCCCTGCCCTCAGTGCTAGTGAGGCAGCGCTTCTCGCATGTCCACTAACTTCGCAGTCATGTCAGGTAGCAAGCGACTTCGTGCAGCAATATCTGCAGCTTATTGCTCACAATTGCCCTTGCTGGCACTCCCCATGCTGTAAGCATTTTTTCCTCTTAGTAATAGTTAATATTTTCAGCATGTCCAGTTTTGAATTCCCATTTGAACATTTTAGTCCAATTTAATTCAATTAGTCCTTTTTTAAAGGTTTCATACTGGACAATAAAAATTAAGGTATGCAAAACAGTATTTTGCAAAACCTTGTCTTGCGATTAGATTATAAAGAACTACAAAACAAGAGTATTTCTCTATCAGAGACCTTTTACAAAGAAAACTATCATTTTCTAATACTGTTGCGAGCTTTACTCCTCTTCCTTTGCCATACCACTCCACATGTGCATAATCTGAAAGCTATCTATATGGGGTGAGAGTGTCGCGATATATGAATTGACTAATTGCAAAGGGATGGCCCTTGCCAAAGCACAGTGTCTCACTGTACGAGCCCATGCTGTCTGTCTGTCTGTCTCCTTGAGAAGAAGGCTGAAACCTGCAAATAGTGTGTTGAATACAGAAATGCAAACGGTGCATTGAGTGGTGCTTATTCAGTGACTGCAGGATACCTTTTGTAGCACCCTAAGTTAGAGCAGCCAATGGATGTGCCTCAACTGCTGACATTTAGGCAGACTTGGAAGGGCGGAGCCAATCTTTGGAAAAAGTCCTGTTTTACAATCCACTGCATGGGAAGGAAGTGATGATGGTCATTTTTATTATTCACATAATGACTGCGGATAGTTTCCCTATCAGTGTGTACTGCAAAACTTCCCATGCCCCATGCGCTGAGTATGAAGCAATTGCAAAGAACCCCAGATAAAGAGTTCTGGTTTTCTAAGTAAAAGAAGTCCTGTTATTAATTTTGGTGTCACTCGCTTAATCATTTTATCGACTAATGGAGTAACTGCGATATACGCACATATAACGTTCTAATTGCTAATAAGGCCGTTAGTTAGAACTGTTATAAACTCAAGCAAACTTCCTTGGGATATCTGTGCCCACTGCTCTCAGCTACTGGAACGGGCTGAGGAGCAACACAAGCAGGATTCCCAAGCATCAGCTGGGTTTATCCCTTCGTGGTGCAACGGCAGCCACACCATGGCACATCATCTCACTTCTGATAATTCTGAGTTAATGTTGGACGCCTTTAAGAGGCTGATTAAGCTTATGCTGGACTCTAAAATTGTCAGAATAATTTAGGAGCATAAGCCTCACGGACCATTCATCTCCCTGCACTCCCTTACAGTAGTTTCTGACTGGTATGAGCAAGCATATAGGATGAATACTCTACTTTTACGTCAGAAAAGATCTGACATTGGTCAAGAGAGAACACTGCAGCAGAGACAAGTATCCTGGCTCTCCTCGTATGTCGAACCTACACCAGTTTAATGCTCTCCTGACTCCTGGAGCTCCTCCAGCCGCACTCCAATACTGTAAAATAATGATCTGCAACCACTCAACTGATTTGAGTTAGAAGAATAGTTCAAGAAAAATAATGCAGTGAAAAAAATGCAATCTGATGACAATGCTGGATCCTGCATTTTTCTCATCATGAAGCCTTTAAATAGGGCTGGCCCTCTCCTTTGATAGCTAGTTACTTAGGTCCACTCACAGCTGGCAGCTGCACTGCAGATTTTGCACAGATTCTGCAAGCTCAGATATTTCAACCATTCCAGCAAAATCACATTTTAAATAATAAATAACACACCTCCATAAAGTCACCTGACCCTCCTAGAAAAGTATAACCTTTCTTATGTACAATTGGAGGTATATTAATCCTTACATTGAAAGACTTTTTGGGATCTGTCAGAAAGTTAGATACATTCTCAGAACCAGCAAAGTAGAAACTACAATAAATATCCTTTTGTCAAACTGCTGAGATGCCCTCTACAAAATACAGGATTGTTTTGTTTGAGGAGGAGAATCCAGGGACAGACATGATCATTTTTTGTGGCATAGCTCAGAGGCTGATCACTTGAGGAAAGAGACCAACCCGGGAACTGTGAACCTCTGGACAGTCATTTTCTTGCTATTATTAGTGGCTGCTTTAACCTACTCACCTATTAATCTACCATATATTTTCACTTGATTTATGGAAGTTTACAAGCAACACTTGGTTACTATTCCAAACAAGTCCTTTGCCCAAATCCTTCGAGCACACGGGAAATGGCTTATGAGAAGCAGAAATAAAAGTGGAGGAGGGGGAAGCTTGTTTAACACAAATATTGCAATATAATTGAAATTATATTAAAAAAATTAGATGACTTTTTGTGAACCTCTTTAAAAGGGTCAGAAATGTGTTTGAGCTGTACAAGATTAACCTTTACTCATTTGGGAAAATGCAGACTTCAACAGCAATCCTCTGCAGTGGTTGCACTTGCTAAAAGTTTAAAACAGTAATTTTTTCCCAAGAAAGGTCATCTTGAGCTAAAATGTCAAATAAATTATTTAGATTACTGAATTAGAAAAGTGAAGATCTGACAGGCTGAATTTTTTATGCACATTAGCCACAGTCAGGGTCTCTATATGCTCTTTTTATTAAGTGCACCCCCTCTTCCCTTATTAAAAATCTCTCCATTTAGCCCGATATATTCTCCTTAGTATCTAGGCATCTAAATAGCTGGTCCAATTTGATTCTTACTTGTACAGAATAGAAAGCACTTTATTCTACTGATGTTAGGCATTTCTCTCGTATAAAGCTGATGTAAGAAAGAAGAGAATCTGACCACTAGTTTTAGAGGAGATTAAGTGATTAAAAAACTGCTTTTAAAGTCTCCATGTAGCTATTAAATCCTAGATTCTAACAGGAGAAATATTTTAAAGAGAAGGAATTTTTTGAAGGATGGTGAATTAAAAGGATTAAAACGGAAAGGGAGTAACTTTTAAGTAAGAACTACATTCAAGATTATATACTAGTGTTTTTATAGTTATAAGAGATTACTAGAAAATTTAGAATGTCATCTTTATACATAAGCAGCGGTAATGATTAAGGTGATATTAGGGTGATATTTCCCATTCGTCCTCATGCTGATAAATAGTAGTTAGCTGAGGCAGCACAAGAGTCTCTATCCCAACATGCTGCTATGCTACTCAGTCAGGCAGTAGCAGGAGTAACACTTCCCACTTCATTTGCCAAAAGGAATAAAGTCCAACAATTAAAGTGCCTAAGCTCAGACCTCACTTTGCTAATATCCTCCGCAGTATCATGTCCCATCTGGTTTCTTTGTGAGCGCTATGGTAGATGCAAGTAAGAAATGTAACTGTGTGTAAATGTAGAGACGGTGCAACTGCTTTGACATACATGAGCCCATGGACCTGAGCAGCGATCTACCAAGCCACAGTCAGGCTCTTTATATATATATATAAAATCCCAATTTAGTCCAATGTATATTCCTTAAGATATATTTAAGCATGTAGGCACTTTATGCCTTTTACCAGGGTCTGGTCTGTGCCGCGTCACAACACAGTGAAGAACATCAGCAATTGAAAGCTGAGTATCCTTGAAAGAATAAAAGAATAAGCTTCATGCTGCCATACATCACTTTGCAAGCACAGTAATATGCATCTGTGTGCCTGGCTGTGTGTGTGTGTGTGTGTAATTTTGTGGTGTACATTTATAAGCAGTTGCATAATCTCTCATAAATTATACGAACTCAGGAAGAGGTTCTGCCAAGCACTTATTCCATACGCACTTTTGTCTTTTTGAAACAGGTGAAATTTTTATGTTTCTCTCACCTGTAAAACATCTGGCGTGTGCAGGACAGACTTCCTATCATCCTAACCTGAGGCTGACCTGTTTTAACTTCCTGACTTTCAGAGGCACCAAAAGTACTTAGTCATTTGTGCATCACTGAGAAGAGGGATTTAGTGAATAAGACAAGCATAGACTTTACTCCTTGGTGATTCCTTCCATGACAGGGTAAATCCCACAAAAAACAGCATTAATAGAGCATGACGATTTGAAGAATAGAGTCCTAACTGTTGACATTTCTGTTGTCAAACCAGGTATTATACTATGATAAAGAAAAAGAAGTATTAAAAAAAATGTGGAAAGCTCCCTGGAATGAAGTTCCTTGATGCTGCCTTACTGTAAAGGCCATTAGTACTTCTTCCACTCAGGGGTCTTTCATCTTTTCTGTTATGAATTCATTTTTTTCATCGGTTTGATCATAATTTACCTTTGTCAGTCCACTGAAGTAGAAGTTGTAATTTGTTATAAAGTGTTAAATACTGAATGGTTCTTTTAAGGTGTAAATTTAGGCAGAAAAAAAAATCTTTTTGCAAATATTTGTACACTTGACTTGCCTCTGGGTTACAATACTTGTAATATGAGCTAGATGACTTTTGGTAATCTCTGCTGTGTGAAATACTGATGGATAGCATAGCTTGGTTTGTTTCATACAGGTAAAATATTACAATAGCAAAGTATTAATCATATATGATGCAAACATTTTCAGACCATTAGCCCAATCAAATTACAAGTGTTGTTTCTTACTGCTTTTTCCTTCTTTTTTTTTTTTTTTGCATTCACAATATGACTGTGGATATGCTGTGATTGACAATTCACTTCATCCCTTCCTGCTTTCACTGATTTATGTACTTTTTTAGTGCTAACTTGGTGGGCTAAACTGATTTTTCAGACTTTGAGAGGTCATACCAAAAGAGGCCCTTCCATAGAAATGGATTTTGCCCTATATTACAGTGCATTGCAACACTGGCAAAATAGTTTGCTCATTCCTTTCAGAAGAAGTTTTTTGTCCAGAGTGTGTCTTCATTTCCTCTAGGTAACAAGATTGTTACCCAAGAGACCAAATAAACCAAACTGCGACTCGGTTTATTGAATCCAGCCAATCCAAGATTGTCATTCCTGCCTTAAGGAACAATCTGGCTGAGAGAACTGTCTCAATGGATAGTTATTTTATTTTCCTTCAATAATTTAAATAAACTAACACCAAAGTTTTCCAAGTCAGTTGTCTGGATTCCTTTTTTAAAATAACACTGAAAAGAAAAGCCGTCCATCCGTATATATGTAAATATGCCAACTAGCTACCCATGGTGACATTATCTACAAGTTTCTATTGGGCTGGCATAGAAACGCATGGGAAGCCTTTCAGATATTGCAACATTTATATGGTATTTTTGAAATAGGTGAGAGAAAGCAGCATAGTTGCAGAAGAAATGAAGGGCATTTATCACTTGAAACACAGGCAGGTGCAGTTTATAGCAGATGGTTTTAAAACTGGCATTTTAAGACTGCAGCTGTGTGACTCTGATTTGTTTAAAAAGACTACCCTGTGTGGAAATATTGGGTAAAATTCTCTTGTAAGGGGGCAGATTTGTCTATGAAAAGAGTATAAAAGACTGAACTGCTGCAAAATTAGGTACTGTTTCTATTGCATCCCTTTCCGATGCTTTATCAGATAACATATCAAACCCACAAAAATACAATATTGTATGCATCAAATTTTGTAGAAAGAGGAGAAATGTAGTTGCTGTGAACACCATATTAGGCATTAAGTCTATATGTCTGGTTGGTGTTATTCTAATTCAAGGAAATTCTGGAACTGTGTGAAGAAAACGGATAACATTATTTAACAACTTCCTCAGTGATCTCAGTGATCCCACAGTGAGGCCAGTGGGACCGAGTGCACCATTCTGGAGCTCATGGGAGCACCAAATTGCAGGGGGTATTTGATACTCTGGAAGCTGCGGCCACTGCTCTGAAGGGCTCTGAGCAGCTAGAGCTAGAGGAATGGGCTAACAGAGACACAGGGAAGTTCAACAGACAAATACAAAACCCTGCACTTGGGAAGGAATAATCCCATCCAACAGCACAGCTTTGGCACTGGCAGTCTGAGCCAGACGGCTCTGATGGGAACAACATGAGCATGAGCCAGCAGTGTGCCACTGAGGTAATAAGGCTAGTCACTGACCGGGCTTTAGTACCAAGAATGGAACGAGAAAGTCAAGGGAAATTCTTGTCACTCTCTACCTGGCACTTGTGAGGGTTCATCTGGGGCACAGGGCCCTGTTTTATGCCTTTCCATCATAAGAGAGAGATTGAGAAGCTTGAAACATTTCAGCAGAAAGCAACCAGGATGTGCATGGGCCTGGTGTGCATGATACATGAGGAGAAGCTGAGGGAAAATTGGTAACTGCTTTGTGGTTTGTTCAGTTTGGAAAGGAGAAGGAGGGTTCTATTTTCAGTCTTTCATACCTAACAGAAGATTATGGGGAAGGAGTAAAGATCTGAGAGAGGTGCACCGAAAGACAAATAGCGACAACTGGAATTTGCAGCAAGGGGAATTAAGATTGTATGCAAGGAAAAAAACCAACAATGTCAGAAATGGAGCAGGAGTGCAGGTTGTATGGAGAGACTTCTGAGTTTTGATTATCAGGACTTTTGATTATGATTGGTTTGAAAGTGTAACGAATTCTGAACTCAGACAGACAGCTTGGGGTATCTACAGGAAAACTTCCATACAGCTCCAGCAAGACCCTTTGATAACATGTGCAGAAGAATATTAGGACTAGAGTTTCTGAGTCATCAGAAGTGAAAATAGGTGCTTGAACCTAACTGCCATGTATTCAATGGGTGCTTTAGCACTGTCCTAAGAAACGAAGAAATTTCACTGAAAAAATGGTAATGAAATGCTGCTCCTGTTGCAGCTTTCCTGCATTTTGTTCATTTCAGCACTTGTTTTCCATTAGATCTTCAAAAAAGAAATTCCAAATTCCAAAATTCCAAATTCCTTTGAAATCTGCACTCACATCAATCAAATTTGCCATCTTTTTGGTCAGAGCTGCATACGGCGGATTCTTTATGCTCTGCATTGTGTAGTCAGATTACTCAGAGTGCTGTGGATCAGTAAGGAAAGAAGACACATGCTGAATTTGAGACACCATTTTTTTTAGCGACTAAAACAGGTCACAGCCAAGAAAAGGCAGTTTTATGGATATTTGCTTAATGTCCTTATAAACTATTAACCAAAATAAAAATACATAAAAGTCTTTGGCTAGAATGTCCAAGGATTTGGCAATGTTTATCAGCCAATATCTTGTTTTCTTATGTGTAGTTTTTAGCAGACAGTGGACCTGATTTTGAGACTATCACAAAGACATTTAAGTAAATGTTCATACAAATTGATGTAGGCATATTCAGCGGTCTGTCCTTTTATCTCCAAAGAAATCCCTTCGGTCCTTTTGAACTTTACTCTGGGGTGAGAATTTGGCCTCTATTTGTGTTTCTCAGTTATAATTATAATCATAATTATATTTCTACATGGATAGATACCCTCTAAGAGAACATCTCTCTCACATTTTTGTATCAAACGGTTAGTACATTTCTGAGCACGGCCATGAGTCCCTAATGTCCAGTTAGCTGTACAAACCTCATATATAGCCTGGCTAGCATGGGACTTGAACAATGGATTTTGAGTTCTACATAATTCTTTTTTTTTTCCAATGGCTAATTAAAATCCATTCCATGGCTTTTCTCTGCTGTTAGAAAAGATGATGTGGGTACATGTTTCAGTCATTAGCAATATGGTGCCATTGGATTAAAAACGAATTTCCATATGACCTAGCAATGATCAGTTGGTCTATGATAATCCATGCAATTGTTAATGACTGAACAAAGCCAGGTCTGCCTCTATATCTGAATATTTGTTGAAGGAACCATGATGCAGACCATGATGTGATCGAATGATGGAGGTCATCATACCCACCTGAAAATGGACATGTCAGAAAGCAATATTGTTTTATTTGTAAGGTATGTCAGTTTAATTATTTCACCTTTGTTTAGTTTTAACTCCCAGATTTAGTCCATAAGTTACCATGTTGATTGATCCAAATTCTGCTAATATTTTACACGATATAAAATCAATCCGAGATCAGTATCAAAACTGTTCTTGAAAGTTCATAGAGTCCAGTTTAGAACTATTGAAATTGATGGAGAAGAAATCCTTTCTTCATTGAAGGTCAACAAATTTTACCAACATAGACCAAGTGAGGATTCCCTTTCTGTCTACAGAAAAAGGAATGTAAATGGCACAAGAGTGAGGAAGAACATTTTAATAGATATTTTGGAGAGTAATCAGTATAATCAATAAATAATCAGTAAAAATGAATATTTGTAACTGAATAAGAGGCAGCTGCAGCACAGACATCACAGATTAAATTCCTTCTCCCTTTGTGTCATTTTTCACAGTAGGGTTGCTGTTTGCCTGTCCCATAAGTCGGGGTTTAGTTAGAAGCATACAGTTAAAATTAGAACCTTATGATTTCTGAGTTAAACAGCTGTAAATGTAATTGACAATAGCACACACATGTACAAGTCCTTCCTCGGACTGATTTGACACAAAAACTTGCACCTGAGTCCCCTGCTTCTCAGTCAGAAGAGGAAATGGTTATTATGAGATTGTTGTTATTTCTACCTACTGGACACAACAAGTCTTCCCAGCCAAAGAACAGTTACATCTGATGGTCTCCCATCAGCTCTAGATTAAATACCTTGCTGTTTTTTTTTTTCATTAAGAAGTAAAATACTATCAATCAGGAGATTAATAACTAGTTCTGCTGATAAGAGTAAAGTAGAATAGCTAGAAAAATATGTTATGATTCAAAAATATGTTATTATTCTTCCCCAGACCCCTTTTTTTTGCTGACTACTGCAGTTTGTACTTTCTATATGCATGGACAACGTGACAAAGCACAGCATTTCAATACAAATCATATGCACTTTGTATCAAATTATTTATGCGTATGTAATATGTCACTGATGGCATATTGGAGTCAAATCCATATATTTTACTGTCTTTTTCCTACATGGATTAGTCCTACATCGTTACTACCCTTCTTTCTTGACCCATACATGCGGTCCTTATAAAGTAGGACACATTTTATAGTGTAATTTCCTAAATTAATTATGGTAGGCTGTGTCAAAAGTCTCGCTAAAATGAAGGCAAAGAACAGTCACAGCTCTTCCCTCACTCACTGAGCAAGCTGCTTCATCACAGAATGTAATCAGCCTGGATGATCATGATTTACCATTGGTAAATCCATGCTGGCGCTTCCCAGTCACCTCCTTTCAGTTTCCTGAAACCACCAGAAGTTTCCCAGAGACTGAAGGGAAGGTTACTAGCCTGGAGTTTCCCATCTTCCCTTTCACCTTTTTGCAGATTGCTGTAGTGTTTGCCCTCTTGCAGTCGTTCAGAACTTTCCCTAATCTCCATCATCTTTCAAAGAGGACAGAGACTTTGCAATGATACGACGCAGCTCTTTTAGCACCTCAGAAGCATCGCGTCAGGTCCCATAAACTTGTGCAGGTCCAAAATGCATTGATGGCTCCTAACTCGACCCTCTTGTACAATCAGGGGTCAATCGGGAGTGGCGGGGGGGGTGGGTCACTGTCAGCTTTGTAATTGCTTCTTGGGCAGAGAGACTTATGGACTAACTTTATCCATGAAGATCAAGACAAAGGCAGCACTGGATATCAGCCTTTTCTGTGTCATTTATAGCTCACTTGTCAGCCCCATTCGGTAGTGAACCTTTTCCTTGTATTTCTGCTTGTTGCTGACATACTTGTGCCTTTCTCGTTATTCTTGGCTTCTGCCCTAGTCTGCAGTCCTGAGCAATATTTCTATACTCCTCTCTGGAAATCTGTTCCAAAGTCACTGGTTAATACTTTGCATTGGTACTCTGAAACAATACTTCTTATCTTTGATTCCTACTAGGTTAATTAATGTTAGGAATTAGTAAAAAGTACAATAAGAACAGTATTATTGAACAAAATTTGCAATGGCAACAGTTATCACCATGTCACTCAATCTGCTTGTTTTTCCTAAGCATCTGTAAAATTGTTCATTAGTTAGAGAGACGTCAGAAATGTAAAAAGATACCACACACTATATCACAGCTACAGAGGTGTGTTTCAAAGTTTTACAAATAAAATTTTACCACCAGTTGATGGTTAACCAAGCTGCTACTACACGATATTGCATATGTACATGATGAGTGCTACAAGGACTGTGTGTGCTTGTGTATTGAGTATATAGCTATGTATAGCACAGGCTATAGGCATAACGTGATGAGAGAATTTTTATAGGCATCTTTGAAGAGACAGCACGAGAAGAAGCAAATAGAGGCATTTGGTGTGGGCTGGCGAGGAATACAGGAATATGTGTTCTAAGAAATGTGCACGTGCACGTGGAAAGTCTGCATGTTGTCAGGGACAAAAGTGCTTATGTTTAGACACTTACAGAGAAGAGTATTTGTATAGCGCATGCATCTGTGCGAGGGAATTTGGGCATGGAGTGGGCATGTTTATGCATATTTAAAGGCAGAATATTTGGACAGGTCTGGTATGTAGGTGAGGTGATATCGATATTCCCTCTGTATGGATACACTTACAATATGTGGGCTTCCAAGGTTTTAAAGAAGCCTGGATTGGTGGAAAAGCAGGAAAAGATTGTAGAAAGAAGAGAAATGGCTGCAAAGCAATAAACTATACTCTAAACTATGTTATGGAACTATAGTAAAAAAAAAATCATATTTTTAATTCATATCAATGAATTACCTAGAAAAGCTCCTTTATTTTCTCCATTCATGTCAATTAAGTTGGTGTTCATGCACCCAGCAGGACAAATAAGCATAGTTATGGTGTTTTTCCAGTTATTCTCCTTTAATACTGTTCTAGTAGAAGGAGTCCCACATTGCAAAACGTTTTTTTTTCGAAGATTTCTTAGATGCTAAGGAATTTTCCAGGGCTTGAAGAGCGGGAATTATATTCTTTGTATATCTCCTTGTAAAAAGCTGACTTTGTAATAGACCTGTACTGCTAAATAGCTTGCTACACTGATGATTACTTCTGCTTTGAGTGGCACTTCCCACCCCACCAATCATCACCGGAACAGACTTTGCTGCTAATTTCCTGGAAGATTCAAATGCTCCTACTTCAAGGTCATCTCGAAGGATAGTTTAAAGAGCTTTTTCTGTAAAATATGTATATTTACAAGAGCACGCATAAATGGTCACCAGGGAAGATAAGCTATCAGAGAGTAAAGAGATGTCTTTCCTTATACAGCTCACACACCACTGAAGCAGATAAAATTGGTTTTGTATCCAGCCTATGAATACACTGTTAGGAACTCTGTCCTGAAAATTGATCTATAATACTGAGATAAAATTCAGTGCATCTCTTTTCATAAATATCTAACTGTGGCATCAAAATTCTACTGCTCTTGCCTGAATCTACAGTAGTTCCAGCAGGTAGTGGAGTGACTTCACACCCATAGGTATTTAAAGTGTCAGCTTCAGCACGCAAAGATGCGAGTCCAAGTTTACAGTTATTAAATTCAGATGCGTGGCTGACTACAAAATGTTAAGATTAATTCTGTGATTAATTTTAATAACAAAGGCATCCAATATTCAGTACTTCATCTTTTCTTCATGTCTCTCTACCCAGCTTTGCATTCCTGGTCTTGTTTGGTCTCTGTCTCTAGTGCCTACTGCTGGCACTTTGTATTACGCTTTAAGGACAATCAGGTCTGTGGCTTTACTCACTTTTGTTCTCCTAGTTCAGTCTGTGGCCCCAATCTACCTGTGCAGTCTTAGCTTCATAGCTGTATGAAATTTTTATACGAGCACAAGGGCGCACGCAGGCTTAGAGTGCTTAAAATAGAAGGACAGCTCAGTAACAGACAAAATCAATTGTGGGCATGAGTGAGCACATAAGGACTATTCACAGCTGGAAACTGCTCAGGACCTTATTAACTCGCATGGAGTTAGCAGCGATTTTAATGTATTATTGGAAAAAATGAAATCACATTGCAGTGGCAGCTTCTATAATTTTCCCTTACAGTTACCATTCGCTTCTCTTCACATTATGCTTTATGCAATGTATCAACTTTTAGAGTAAAAAACAAATATGTGTGAAACTGGAAAATACTCTAGGCCTAATCCCGTTTCTGCTGCTGCTGACTTCAGCAGCAAGCAGAATGAAGGCCATTTATTTCACAAGGAAGCACACTTAGATCAGACGTATGTGATACGATTGGCAGCAGCCACAATTAGAAAAACTTCTGGTTATATGAAGCCAATTATCCTGTAACCACCAAGCATTCAGGTGCAACACACTTGCCTTCTTTGGAAACATCCTTAAATATTTCACTTACTTTTGATCCAGAATGGCATTAGTAAGAAATAACTTAAAATACTTTCTTTTTTTCCTTTTTCTTTTTTAAATTTAACCTGGTGGAAATCAGGTTAAACAAACTTGCATAGCTTAGGTCTCAGAGCACGAGAGTCTGGACTAAAGAAGAGACGCTGTAATGATGAAAAATAAGCCACTTTATTTTCTCCTGTTGTCAATTTGCTTGAAAAAATCCATGGAAAACTTGCCCAAGCTTTTGTTGCACTTATGCAACTGCAGCTTAATTGTCTCAGCTCATCCAGCCTGAAGAAACATCTACTGGAGCCCTGCAGAAGAGCAGAGCTTTATAAACACAGCCTGGAGCTGCCTGGGGAAATCCAGTTCTATCCTCTGTGCATCTGTGGAGGACAAAAAGGTGGTCCCGCTGTCTCCTTATGAACTGTAGTGTACTGCAGGTGAATGGAATAAAAAGAAATTGCATCTTCATTTGTTTTTCTGATGTCTGCAATGCTGCAATTTTGGAGGCACACCACACAGAGACAAAGCTGCTATTTCTTCAGAGACATGGGATTGTCCATTACCAAATTCCTCACAAATGGCAGAGGAAGTGGTTCATACTTACTCCGGCCTTCCTTCTTCTCTGGTAAGTATAGCTCTTCTTTTTTAGCTTTTCACCCTCTGTATTTTGTTTTTACACTTTCGATTAACAAAAATTAATAGTTGATATGGAATCTTATTTAAGTATTTCAGGTAAGCATAAAATATTTCAGTGGGTACAAACAATGCCAAACACACTTTGCACGTGAGTATGTTCTACCCTCTTCTGACTTACTGTGGAATGATTCCACTTCCTTCACTACCGTATCAGATTTCTGCCTACATGAAGCAGAGCTCAGTATATGGGCTTTGTAATGTCATGCTAAAAAAATAAAACATTCAGAAAGGGCAGTCCACAATCCTGATGGAAGTGCCCGCTGAATTTTTTTGAAGTAAGGGTAATTTGTCTTTTAATAAGATGAGGAAAACACCTATTATAGCCATCACCTCATTCACACTATGAAACATTTCAGTGTCGACTTTGGAAAGATCATTCCTTCGTGTGACTGATTTTGAAAGATGATTCCTTCATATCGCTGATTTCAGCTTCTAAATTACTTGCATGCGTTACTGTTCCAGTTAAAGCTATGCATTAAAGGCCACTCTCTTTTCAAGAGATCAGCTCAAAAGAAGTTTGAGGGAATCAGGTTCTTATTTAACATACGTATAGAAATACTTGTACTCCTCCAAAAACAAAAGAAAAATCAATTCCTGAAAGAATAAGTTTTTTCTCTCTGATCAGTGTTTCAATAGTGGTCTGAAACTACTATTGGGAAAGATATTAAAGATCTATTTTTTGCTCTCTGCATGATTATATTAATTTTAGTACCTGTTTAAAACATTTGCCTCCCTTTAAAAATATTTACTTTCCTGTTTTTTTTTTTTCGGAACACAAACATTATAAAACAATTTGGGGCTGAGACCTCTTGTGCTTTGTTGATTCACCTCAGCATAGGAAGGAGCTTAGGAGCGAGACAAACAACCGGGCTAGAGAAGGAAAGGGAAGAAGCAGAAGGAAGCTGAACTATCTTATCTCATTTAGATGCCCCCTCTTTTATCTAGATTCACTTACTCAAACCTAAGGCCCATGGTCTTGTTTAATATCAGCCAGTAATAAAGAGCTCTTCAGCTAAATACAGCTATATTCCACTATTAACTGCAGCTCTTGAGGCAGTTATTTCAGAAAGGGGAGTCTAAACCCTTCAATGTCAAGGCATTTAGAGGCACTCTAGCATCAATCAAGGTCTACGTCCAGTAAGTGCCTGCTTACATTTACATGAAATATTCATACAGCATTCAGTTTTGCTTTTCTCTCTCCTAATCATCACTTTTAGGAAGAAGCTACAATCATCACAGTTAAGGGAGGGCGTTATGGGACGTGCGGTACCTTTCAATGTCAGGCTTCCTGCAGATAGCTAGTTCTGTAATGAGGCAGCACACTGTATAGACTATCAAAGGTCTTCCTCACACAGCCTAGCCTTGTTATCATGCACTATTCATCTGCAAGCACACAACTTAGGGAAAATGAAAGTAATTAATTAACTATAACAAACCTGTCAGAAAGCGATTGCAAATTTTGAAAAATATTTAACATTTCCTTTAAGTAAAAAAGGTTTTCCCAATACAGAGAGATTCTCTAGAAACAGCATTCAGGTCTTCCACCACCTTCTTTTAATTGTGCAAACACACAGAATCCTTTCAGACTGCGAGTGATTTATTCCTTTCATATTCGTCTGATGCTTTTCATACAATTTCTCTGAGCTTTGAAAATGCAAAGCGCCATAGAAGTGTGAGCTATTATTAGCTAGTGTTGACTAGAAACCATCACTAGTTTTTCTCCCTCCTTGAACATAACATCAACAAGTTTGTGTAGTAATAGATCTGCTATCCTTGGCAGTTCAGAATACATTAACCTCAGTGCCTTTATTTCCTTTTTTTTTTCCCTAAGCACAATAATGAATAATATTTGTAGTTGTTACTTAGGGGCTTGTGTAAAGCAGAAACATTGTGCAGTGCCTTCTGAATGAAATACAGGGAACATTTCTCCTGCTATAGGGAGTACACTTAACCTTATAGCAAATTCAATTATTCCACATATCAGCAGCTATTATCGTCCTCATAATATGACTTTTGATGCTGAAAATTTAGATCTTTTTTAAAAAAATAAACGATTTCTTTAATCACAATGTTATTGTGATTTTGCTGCAAAAGTAAGGACAGGTCATGGCAATATTCATCTTTTAAAAGACGAAAAATATAAAAAATATCTAGCACAGTTGATGCTGGAATTAAGTAAGCAAAATAATATCCCGTTATTTAAAGTGATCTCTTAACCATCAATGTATGCTGTCACAGCTGAAAAAACAGGACTGGATTTCAGACATACAATTTGATATATATTAAAAATCGAAGGTAACTCTGAATAACATGAAGAGCAAAATTGGAATAGATAGACCATTTCCTATTAAGGTACTGATTTTCCTTTCATTAGCATCCTTTTCTATCCTCATTCACAAGCAAAGTAACAACATCTGGATTATATTGCTCATGTTGAGCCTCTTGGCATCATCAATTTTGATTTTTCTTCAAGAAATCACAGTTTTCTAATAAATTGATATGCCAAAATGGAAGCTGATTGCCTAAAAATTGAATATAAATGGCAAAGTACTGAAAGCTAGGAAGAAATCCAAAAGTGTCAATGTATCTGTTATTTTTAAAAAGCTCAACATATTTGTTTACTTTTAAAACAGTTAAAATTGAAGCCATCTTCCTTTATTGTATTCCCTAAGTAATAATAAAAATAAAAACCATGATCATATTGTGCACATGGGAGGAGGAAAAGGCAGTTCTGAGTATCTGTTCATCTAGATTAGAGCACAGATAATCAAAAACAATTTCAAACAATTTGGGCCAATAATGTTCAGTTACCTCAAATAAAGACACACTTACAAAGAATGCAACTGTGCTGTTGTTGAATATAAAAATGCTTAGCGTACAAACTCACAGACCAATCTTTTTCATTCTCCTGCCTCTTTACTTGGGAGAACTCTTCCTATAAGAACAAAATGGCCCTTGACAAAGATGGGTTCTTTTGTTTTTCCCTGATTTTGAATGAAATATACTTCAATTTTAGTTCATTAAAAAAAGGAGAAACAGAACCTACTAACATGAAACTGTGTAGGCAAGATACATTCAAAGCTAATTTATAACAGTGAGCAAAGATTGCACAGTATCTGACTGAGAACAGGAATGGAAAAATCTTCCCTGAGGAGGCATCACTGAGTTTTAAGAAATAATTCATGGAAGGCTTATGAAAGACATCGTACAGCTGTAGAAGCAGCCCTGCTTTATAATAATTTTTTCTAACTTCTTACAGTGTTTCTGGCTCAGGATCTGGTGCTGCAGGGTGTAAAGCTCCTTTTGAGAGTCAGTGAGAGCCCTTGATTCCTACCAAATTTACTGAAAATGAAGGTGCTTCTCACATTGCCAGATTCAAGCTGTTAATTTATGAAACATTCTTTTTCTCAAATTTCCTTATCAGCATTGCAATTTGTTAATTATGACAGGAGTTTCAACTGCATTGTGCAGCACTGCAATAAAATCTTGTCACTGCATTAGAGGCTTTCTAATTCTGACTTAAGTCAGTGGTATTTACAAATGCTTAATACCTTGTTGGGTTTCCATAAGTATTTTGATACGTACATAGATACGGTGCTTTCAAACAATAAGCTAAACAGCTGGATTAATCATCTCCAGTACCACCTACACGGGATAAAGTCCTCATGATGGCAAGGTAGTATTGCTTTAAGTCTGAGTCATAAAGTGGCATGATCCATTGTTCACCTCCTTGTATTCTACGGTAGATGTTCAAAGTTGACTTCTATGTTTTGGTCTGACATTAGCTATTGAATCCATATTTGAACATTGACTAATACAAAATAGACCTCTTGCTGCTTTTTTTTTTTCTTCCTTCTTTGAGGTGACTGCAGAGTGACATCCGATCAGTTGTAGTTTGGCTCATCTTTCGAGCTTTGCTGGAACCTGCTGAAGTCTGAGGAGTTTGCATCAGTCATAACCCCTCATACCTGTGGGATATCTTTAATCCCACAAGTTGGGAGAACTTAGGTATCCTGTTAGCTTTTGATCTTACTCCAGTGATTTTGAACATAACTGGCAAAAGCAATGCTAGTCAGACATAAAAGAATTGACTCTCCCTTGTTCTGCTTCCAAAAGTGTTCGCAGAGCCCTGCGTAACATTAGGCTTTGCTTTGTGTGCCTGTGCAATATCATGATTTCCATGGGAGACTTCTACTGACCAGATTCAGAATATGGCAGGGCTATCAAACACAGAATCCTTTACAAAAACACAGTTTTTTGAACATGTAAATACTAGGTGTTAGCAATATTCTCTCTCTGTGTTATGTCTACTGTTACAACTAGTATATACTGCTAGGTACCAACAAAATGCATGCCACTGGAACGTACATATATTTTACTGAGTGCATGTGTTTTACATCTCTACGTCCCAGATACTTCTTTTAATAACCTTGGGTGTTTGGTGTTGTCATTACACCTAGTTGCAGACTATTCGCGAGCCCTTTTGCATTGTTTGCATGTCCTTCAGAAGGCCAACAGACTTTGCCAATGACTCTTGGTGAATAGAAGGCTGCAGGTGTCAGATAGACGAGTATAAGACTGCAAGTCCAGCTTGATAGATATGTGCAGCCTATGTATTTTCAAAAATGGATTACAGAATTTAAAATGTGTTTTTAATGTCACTTCAAATTCATTTTTAACTGTTATTATTTCTTGCCACATAATCCAGTATGATCCACATTGCTGTATTTTAGAATGATGGATAGGTTACCGTCCAAATTATTTGTAAGACATAAATGACCATTGTGCGTCTCTTTGAAGTCAGCGCATGTATTCTATATGACTCCATCATTAAATCATCTTACAAATGTCTAACAAAGCACCTGCCTTTAACCATACTTCCTATATTTACATTTTTGGCCTCTTTCTAAGATCAGGCATAAATCCATCAGGCCACTTTAGAACTTCAGAACTTCCTTCTTTTACATATCTAGTGCTCATTATCCAGAAGTTATTCTGTCCCCTGTGTTAAATTACTTTATGCTGCAGCTTAAACGAACATGTCTTGCTTTCATCTAGCATTTCAAATAGGGCAAAGACTGCTGTACAATTTCCAAACACAACTGTGCTAACAGAGATGAATTACTACAGTTTATATAATTTATATTAGGAATTCATAGACCTAGCAAAAGGGATTAGTACATTTTATTTCAGGGTAGGAGATGATCCTGTCATTAATGGTCGATACTTTCATCATCTTTTAAACCTGAGGAATTTCCTGGGTGACAAGACTGTAAGGACATATCAGGGATTCACAGCTGTGAGCTTTATCTGGCCATGTACTGCTTTACTCTCAGTATGTGGACTACGTTCCATCAAAACTGGATTAGACTGTCAATCATGTCCTGCAATGTATATTGTATTATGATTTTTTGAAAATGTCACCGAGATCAGAGTAATTTCTTGGCTAATTGCATCTCGTCTCTTCTTAATACTGTGCATTTAATGGTTTCATTACCTTACACGACAATCACAGAGTCTAGTCCAGCATTAAGGGCAGTTTTATTTAAAAAAAGGCGGAAAAAGAAAAAGAGAGAGAAAATCTAAGGAATCCTCAATCCTTTTAATAACATAAAAAACATTTAAGACACTTTTATATTTGATTAAATAAAATAAAAATGTGTTTGTGATGTGCGTATTGCTCCCAATGGTCTGAGATATACATACTAGCAGAGATTGTTTCTCTAATCCCAAAAGCACACCTTATGCTTAGCACAGTATTTTCTTCTCTTCTCCTGTTATGGAAATAGATTAAAGAAAATATTAACCTTTAAGAAACTGTCACTCATTACTCACACAGCTTCCATTTTATGTATGCTTGTCTCAAGGGAAACTCTCCCAAACACAAAAATATTTGTGTTTCAATATTACCCATTTAGGCACGAGAGATTCATTTAGATGAATGTTATAGTACGTTTCCCGATGTTTCATTAAATGATAGTTTGCCAAAAGCAAAAGATTCTGCTGATATCTGTCAAAAGTAGCAAAACTATTGGCGTGTGTGCAAGAATACTGAAGTCATAAATTTCTCTTGGTCAAAAATGAGGAGTCTGTGAAGACCCCACACAATTATGGGAAAACTTACCAGCTATTAATACATGCAGATATGCTATCCCAATCTTGTGACTATAAAAAATAGTGGTAGATCTAATTTAGATGTTACTCTTTAAGCCAGTATAATGACTACTTGAAGTGGGTATAAAATGCTGCCTAATCAAAATGGCTGCATTAAATGTGAAGCAGCGTAGGTGAAGCTGGTGGTTCAGAATAAAATATTTAAAATCTTTTTACTACATTACATCTACTACATGAAAAACCAAGCTCTTACTATTATATAATTGTATGTCTAAAGATGAACCTGCACACCATCCACTCTTGGTGTCTTTGTTGCCATAAGCAAGGGAGGAGTTTTCTCCATTTCTGACATTCAAGTTGCCTCTGAAGACTCTTACATCCCGCCAGGCTTGGCAAAGCATCAGCACCTCTACCATCCTGCAGACCTTCCTTCTCTACTACATCACCTACACTGAAAAAATAAGCATATATTGCCCACAGGTCCTGGTAGACGCTCTTGTTTTGAGACCTGCGAGCAGCAGGAAGATCTCATTCAAATTTGCTGTGGCAGGTAGAAAGAGTGCGAATGTTCAAGTATCCAAGGTGTTTGTAAATACTCCAGCTTGCTAGCCATTGCCAGCCACTTTGAGCGAACTGTTACTATGACCAGCATAAATGAAAACTGTCATCTTTTTAAATGCGATTCCAGTGATGATTTGGTTCTGGGTGTTTTTATTTAAACATTCTGACACATTTTATTGATATTCTTGGAAAACAGGAACAATGATTAAACACTACAGCCAACTACAGTATATTTCATATGAGAAGACTGACTGATCTTCGCAGCAGATGCACATGTGCACCCATGAATCACTTAATTCCTGGGAAGTTTCAAAATTAACAAACAGATCATTTGTCTCTCACAAAGGGACTATTTATCCCGCTCTCAAACAGATTTGACAATTCGGCTGCTTTGGGGAGGGGAGGGAGAAGGAGAACGCATGACAAAAGCAAGATATCCTTAAGCTAAAAATGAATTGTGCACATGACATCCTTGCTTTTAATTCCATTTCCTATTACTTTAGTATTTGGTAACTATATATTCCTAAGAACAAATGGAGTTAGTGATATTATTAAGATAGGCAAGTCATTGTTTAAAAACATACGTACATTAAGATATTATGTGTGAGAGGCCAGCCAAGCCTAGCAGCATGAATGAATTTAACAAGCAGGGGAGACTTGTCCCTCTGCTCCCTCACTTTAAGGGAAAGGGTGGGCAGGGGAAGCAAAAGAGTTTTGCATTCCACATAGTCTCTAAAAATGATGGATTTACAGGTTATATAACACAGGGGGACAGAAAAAACAATTAGTGTCTACCAAAATGGGCAGAGAAAACAATCAGTTCCTACCAACTGAAATACCAACCACCCTGTGGAAGATTTTTATCACATATCGCCAGTAAACAAAATTTCCCTTTAAGGTCTGTTAGGAAGAAGGAAGGGGAAATAATGATGAGAATTTTGTGATATTCCCTTTTCTTTGAAAGCACAGTTCACATCAGAAAACTATTTCTTGAGTTAGCATCTTTGGTCCTCATGGTCACTTCTTCTCACAATTTAACTTAAAAAAAAAAAAAAAAGCCCTGGTTTAAAATCTAGAATTTGTCTATAGCAAAACAGACCCATCTTTTTACTATCTTTTAACTTGCAGTGATAACCAGCATGATCTTTCTTGACATGGACATAGACAGGTTGCTAATTCTAAGGAAATAGGAAATTGTGATACTGGTTGTCCTGGATCCAAATAAATAGATCTATCACAAGAACTGAAGTAAATCAAAATATTCCACAGGATGAATCAGGCCCTTTGTAAGATGAGTATACGTTCCTTGCAGTTTTTCAGTGACTACTGGAAAAGAACCATCAAAACTAGATTCATTTCAAAGCCTAGTGATATTATTAAAAATCCCTAAATTGTAATTTTACTGTAATAAATGGCCATTCTTGGACTTCCCAATGGGAAAGTAAAGATAAGAATAGCTGGGAGAGAGGACTCTAAACTATCCTCTCACGTGCAGCTGGTTGAATCACCAAGAGATTTGGTGGGGATATGGTGAGAATCATGAACAAATCATACAAAATTCTTCAAGTGCAACAAATTCTTATGATCAGTGAAGATCGAAATATATTTAGAATTTATGGTTAACTTAAACATGATGTGGTAGAGAAGCCCTTCCCTCTCCCCTCAGGAATGGGTGACTAACAGCATTCTCACTCTATGGAACTCTCCTCCACTGATGGATAAACTAAACCTTAATGATATCATTTTCTGTGCAACACCAATACATGGACAAATCCAAGTCTAAAAAAACATCATGGTCTGTACAGGACCAGTCACTTAATGAGCAAAGAGCAATCACCACAGTTTCCGATGTGATAGAGGGATTTCACTAAAGATCTTTAGGAAGCCTCAAAACTGAGGAAATGAATTTTGGGTCAATAAGTTTTCATGGATCTCATACAAAGTTTTAGGTCTGATTTTTGGTTTCTCCACAGTCTTGTGGTAGCAAGAGTTGAATAACTTTTGCTTTATCCAAATAGAGAAATGTAAGTGACTAGAAGCTAGAAAATGCACTGTGCTTTGAAATTATACATAGAAAACTCTTTAGCCTCCCTAAGTCTCATTTTTCTCTAGGGCCGACCCCAAATGCTAGAACATTATGGATTTCACACCATCTTCTGAAGGAAGCTTAGATTAATCATTCTTTTTTTTTTTCCCTTATGTCTGCTAAGATCAGCCAACTGCGTTGATGATATCTGATGATATTCAAGACTGACCTGAGGAGCAGAAAAGATTATTCTATTTCCTTTCTTTTTTCCAAATGTAAGGGAAAAATCCTCTCCTATCTCTATGCTATCCAAATATTTCTACTCTGCATCCCAGTGCCACAACTGCCATCATTATGAAAGAACTACTTGTTGCTTCAAGGGCAGAATTAACTTATATTTTCTCCCACAAGACCCGAAGCAGAACTGTAAATAGCATTTAATATTAGAATAGGAAAAGCCATGTGTTAAATATGGAAAATGCAAAGATGACATAAGATCATGTCAACTATGCTGCTTATAGTGGCAGCTGGGCAGCGGGGTAACGCAGAAGCCCAGAATCAAGTCTACTTAAACATACCTTCAGTCCAAAAGTGATCTTTGGGTGATGCTAAGCCAACTTTTTAGCAGTTTTCTATTGTCTGGACGATGCAAACTTGGTACTAGGGCATCTTGGCTAAAAGGGAACTTCCTAATCCTTTGACTCTTGACTCCTGCCAGGATGAGGAGAGACAGGAATCTCATCTAAGAGTGGGCTGTTATTGAAAGGAGACAAGCCCCACTGAAGAGGGGCTCCCTGCAGAAGAAGAGCCCATTCAAAAGGGTGGAAATTGAGACCATGAGGGAGGTGAATCTATAAGCAGATGTTTGAAAAGAGTCACTGGTCTAAAAACATTTCTTCTCTTTTCAGGTTTTGGAAAAAATGTTTCACACTCTCTGACAAAGTAAAATGCAATGCTCCTTCAATATACACTAGTGTGCTGAGCAATGTTTTCAGTGTATCTGAAAACAAAACATGAAACACAGTAAAAATGTCCCTTTAATCCAGGGTTAGTGATTCGCATTCTGTATTACTTAGAAAGAAATACGGGCATTAAAGACACAAAGGTTGACTGATTAATCCAAGGTTGAGATAAAATTAGCTTAATTAGCAGCAAGTCACCAAAAAGTTGCTGTCTACCAGGAAACACATTTTTTATTTGTTTTTATAGATACTTTTTTTTTTTTATTGAAAGCACAAAGATTAATGTGCTTTCCTTCCAAATTCCTCTTAAAACTTAACTCTCCTTGGCTAAAGCTTCAAGAAGCTGCATCTAGCAGCCTTTCGGGTACTACTAAAAGCCTTTTGTCCTGTCTTGTTCATTTTGCTGACTTCTCAAATACATTTTCAGTATGCACTGTACAGACTTTAAACAGTGTTTATGGCCTTGGAAAGGAAGCTATGTCTACCTACTTCATTCCACTTGGGGTGCTTCCATGTATTTCCACCCACTTTTGCCTCTTTCCTTGGGTAGAGCTCTGCTTGCCTACAAATCCAGTCAGTAAGTTGGGCTCCCTGCATCTTTGCCCATTCCCACCTCACCTAAGTTTACTGCCCTTATCAGCTGGGATGCTCTGTAACTTGATAGTTATATACAGCTAGTAGAAGGAAGAGCCAAATTACTTTTACTGCAGTACTGTATCAAACTGCATTGTATTATATAATATTACGAACATGAACAACAATTTAATTCTGTTTATTTCCTAAGGACTCTGAACTATTTCTACCTTGTCATGCTAGGATTAGAGTTCCTTTAATCCAGGGTTAGTGATTCGCATGAAAAATGCATAAATCAACAAAATTCACTTATAAATGTGTCCTCACTCACTTGAAATATTTACAAACATTGATGTCTCTGTTCTATGTTGCTGGCAAATGTGAAACTAATGTGTTTTATACAAATTAAAATTTTCACAGATTTGCATCCTCAGGAAGACTGACTGTTTCAAATCAAGCCTTCAAATCGTAACTCTCTATGCTCCAGCAGTGTGAACAACATTTAGGTTCAAATATAAAAGCAACGCTGCTGAAAAATGAATTTGGAAAATGACAGCTAAAAACCCTTTATAGTCCATGTCCCAAACTACTACCAGTAATCTGTTCAGTTTGGCTGCTCCAAAGCTAGGAATGAAACGAGTAGGAAAAAGTTACAAGTCACATTAACTACAAGAATTTTGCATGGCTGGATACTTTTACTTCATGTTTTCACTCTAACCAGTTTCAGTTTTACAGCTAGTCAATTCTTTAAAAATACAAAAAAAAGAAAAAAAAAGAAAAAAAGAAAGCATTGTTGTGCTGTGTGTTGTACCTGTCATTTACTGCTTCAGTCTGACCTCCTTCCTTACAAAGTCACTAGGAAAACTCTTGCTGATTTTAGTGAGCACAGAATTGTGCCTCACATCCATGCATTGATTAACTATTCAGTCCAAGTACTTGCAAATTTGCTTACGAAGGGGAAATATTTATAAAATATTCTAACATAACTTCAAAGTATTTTATACATATAATAAGTCATGCTAAAATGTGCTAAACACTGAAGGTTATAAACAGAATTGCTAATACACAGTACTTATCTAAATATGCATAAATAACGTTATGTCCTCCTACATCATAGACACCTGAATTTTGTAATTTTGCTTGTAAAATGGCTCCTGTGTTGACCCTAAAACATTTCCTAAATCTCAGATGGACTCAAGCAGCAAAATACGGAGGCAGAATATGATGGAATTCCTCCTCCCGCACCCCCCGTGACACCCCCAGCCACCCACCCACACACAAAGTCATCAGAATTTAGGATTTGGTGAGTTAAGAATGTGGATGATATTTACGCTGTCGTGATCTGGATGGAGGTAGATACTGTGTACACCCATAAGTGCTCAGAAAGGGATTTTGCTTTGTGCTTGTCTGTAGAAAATCTCATTATTTGCCTTTCTAGTAGTTAGATTCGGTTTTTATTTATTCAGTCAGATGTGACTTTTCTTGCTGGTAAGCAGCTGGATTTTGTTTTCACAGGCAAACACTAGCCTGTGTAGATGAGAGCACAGACTAAGAAAAATAGAGATTCTCCTCGCAGCAGTGATTCTGTGGCACTGCCCAGTGGCAGTACCATGGTGTCACATTAATTTATCATGCTTAGAACAAGGTAGTATGAATCTGACTTGTTTAAGTGCTTCAGTGGCCTGATTTTACAGACAGAATTCAGGACAGGGAGTAACAATTCTAAAGGGTCCTACAAATCTGTGCTTATGCAACTCAGCAGCTACTTTTTCTGAAGTTCCTGAATGGATATGAGAATAGACACATAAAAATGTGATTCTGACTACAACACTTCTCCAGGGGGAACTGGGTAAATTCCTTCCTATTCTTGAGGCATATTTGAGCTTGTCTCCTTCAAACCTGTATTTGTACATTTTCTTATCTGAAATGAGAAAAGGAGCACTGATTTAAGTCTCAATCATTTATCTAAACAACAAGAGAACCAAAATTTACATTTTAATTAAATATTAATTGTCCTCAAGCAAACAATATTAAAATATAGCATTATTTTGCTCTCCAATGTCCAACTGAAGGATTGCTCTGTTATTTATTATTTTCATCCTGAACGTGCTACTTCATTGTGTAACATTGAAAACATAATTTTCTTCTTGGTCTTCCCAGAAAATTGACCAATATTCATTATCAGGGGCCCAAGTAAGATTTTTGACAAGATATATACATTCCAATTTTAATGTAACACTCTGCACTCCTAATGCATTTTTCACCTTAGGATCACCAAGTGTTTCAAGAACATCCAGAGCCAGGATGTGTCATTAGGAATTACTACACTGCCTTTACATTAAGTGCATCGCAGTAGTGCCTGTAGGCCAGGGACCAGTTGTGCTTAGGTATGGTAAAAATATTTAATAGTCTCTGACTTGAAGAATTTATGGTTTAACACTGCGCACCTCCTCCGAACAATCAGCTGCAGCTCCCAAACAGACATGACCAGTGCAGGGCCCAGAGGAACCGCGATAGTCCTAAGATTTACAGCAGCACACGTAAAACTGGCTATTCCTATATCCGAAAAGCTCACCTTCTTTGCAAAGGCAGCCGTCCCCCTACAGTCCGGGGTAGAGATGACACGACTTTATTTTTCCTTCCCACCCCTTAAGTGGTCTGAGGAGCGAACGCGCTAGCAGGAAGTATAAATGCCCTTGCATTTCACTCCCGTGGCAAGGAGGTGGAAATGGTTTCTTCCCTCCAACACTGTCTCTGGAGACCGACCATAATGGTACAATCTGGATTTTATGGCTGTAACCCCAGGCAGCATTGAATAGCCAGAAATTATACAGTTGCAAAGTGTATTTTATTTCTGTGGAGGAGAAGATAATTTCATTTCACACGGGAGCGTGAGGGACCAGTGCTTGGCTGTCCACGGCACATAAGCATGCCTATAGCTTTCCAGGAGAGCTGGAAAAAGACACACTGGGCAACACAGATCTGATGGAATGGCCTTCCTTGGATTTTTCTTTTTCTACTTTTATCTTTCTTTATAATTAAAGTAATAATTACAAATCTTGCTTTTGCCTCACTGAGCCCCCAAAAGGAAGGAAAAATATGTGAGTAAGAATGATTTCTCATCCACGCCAAATGCAAATATTCTCTCTTTCAATCGTTAAAAAATACAAAGTATCAGACAGCATTTTTGAAGCAGTCTTCTGTTACCGTAAAGAACATGCTTTGTTCCTTGTGTGTAGAGAAAATAGAGGTGCACAGAGATGAGGATTCCCCTTATAACAGACCCGATAACATCTCTGCACATTATGCTAAAGCTGCACTGAGCCTTCCTCTGACCGTGTGCACAGATGAGGAGATAAAGCAAAGAGCAGCTCAGGAGATAAATGCCTGCAGGACTGAGCTTTCCTTAACTTCATGCAGGTGAGGTCATCCTGTTGATATCAATCGGACAAACCAGATGAGTAAAGTTGAGCATGTGCACCAGCGTTTGAAAATTACAGCCTTCATTTGCGATTCAAAGCCCAAGCCTGCTGCCACTGAATCAATAAAAGAGTTTTTCCATTAGCTTCAGCAGTGCAGGACTTGGACCCTACGAGTGATTTCTGAAGACACTTTACTGACATTAAAAAACACTTTGTTCTACAGCACAGACACCACGAAGAAAAGGAGGCAGAATGCTAGTTCCATAAAAGATCCCCCAGCTTTTGGATGCGTTCACAGTTTTACTGTATGCACGCGTTGCCTAAATGGGCTTCATTCATCATGCCTAAATGAATTATATTGCCAAGTAAATTCTGCACATAAGATTCATATATTGTCTGACAGAAACATATAGTAAAAACAGCATTTAACTGCCATACCTTTAAAGCCAATTAGAACTCATTAAAGAGTTCATAGTGGGATCATGTGTTTTAAAAATCGCTACTTCGGTCTCGGAAGGTATCATAAAATGTCCTTTCATCTTGCACACGCCATCTCCAAATTCTGATTGGCATTTCCTCCTCTCCTGAAAGGGCTCCATTTGCCGGGCTCCGTTTGCAGCAAATATGACAATGGGCTGTGCAAATGGACAGCTGAAACGGAGCCCTTCTGGGGTTAAGCATTCAAGCTTATATGAGAGATCATCGGTTTCGGGTCAAAGTGCTGTTCTTAAATGATCAGTGCAGAGCTGGAAAAAAAGGCATTGAAGTGACCTTGCTGAGGGTCTAAAACTGTGCTAAAGCCTTTTCTGCATGATTAAGTGAGCAGAATCTTAGATTAGCTAAAAGCAGTGCAGAAACATAATGAGTTCACTTATTTTGGAGCATTTAATAACAGTTATAGACAGTTATGTGATCAGGCGGAGTTATGACTTATTCATTCTTTCATTGCTATTAAAATTACTGCATTTGAGGTTTTTAGAGTCATTGAAATAAAAAAGTCTGATTTATGTTAGGAGAATTTAGCTTGCCCTTTGGTCTCTCGGTTTTTAAATGATATAATTAGACTTTTTAAAGACCATTCTAAAAGCATTATTAGCATTTTCTATAGCTGAAAGTAAATGCATGTTTTGTGGGTAGTTTAATTTAAAAAAAAGGATAATAATAATACTTGTTTCAGACAGCGATAGGCAGCGTGGAACAAAAAGAAGTACCGTACAAATCTGTCTTAAAGGTGTTTGTCTGTGTGCATGCACACACAGATACCCACACAGAAACACAAGCATAAACATGAACACGTGCACTTAATGCACATAGGAAAACGCATTCCACACGCACATGGAGACGAGACTATTCCCGTCACCCATTTGGGAAATGAAGGCAAGAGGAAGAGCAAGTTCCCTAGGACATATTAACTCGTGACCTTTCACATATTACCTCACAAATTACCAAGCCATCCATCAGTCTCAAGGGAGAAAAAGTGCTTTGATCAAAACAAAGGGACTTGCAGGTGTTTTGAATTAATATTAAGCAATAATCTTTAAAAAGCACTGGGACTGGTCTAGCAGCATCATGAATGCATGCACATCTTAACATACACATTGTCTGGGTGTGCCTTAACATGCATATTCTTTTCAAATTATATTTACACAGTAATTTATGTTGCCACAAGAGCATGTAGGGTCTTTACTAGCAAAAGTACACAATTTATGTATTTGATTGTAGACATACGCACACACATTCACAATACAGACATACACAGCTGAATACTTTCACACAAGGCTGTCTTGCTGCAAAGGCCAGGTAAACAGGTAAACCAAAACACTTTCCTTCCACATTCAGATAACAGGTTTTTCCTATATTGTTTTGGCTTAGAAAATAAATTTCCCCATAAGATTAAGAAATTCTGCTTTTAGTTGGGTCCCAAGGGAACATATCTTTGCTTATAAAAACGTGCTTACAATAGTTTCCTGATCTGAAAGCTCTTTTTTTGCGTGTGTGCCTTGTATGTTTATTCAGCAGACAGTTTGGGTTGCTCATTTTGTTACCCAAAATGCAGTGTGCTTGTCTATTAAAACGTATTATTAAAACTAAATCATGAAGACGCTTATTTAATAATCATTTCATGTGCATGAGTGATGGGAATACATAAATTATCAGACTAATATCTGATTAAAACTTGATTAACATGCTAATAAATTATGCTAGAAATGTTGGGATTTTTTTTAATTTCCCCCACTTTTGCTTAAACTTCCTAATTGACACTTCAATTATTTTATTCCGTGGAATTTTGCCTTCCTCCTGAATAAGAGCTGAGATAAATTATTTCTTTGCCTGAACTCCATATGAAAAATGATCAATTACAATTATTAAAGCTCTCTAGTAATCTGTTAATTATTATGGGAAAAAAACCCTCATCTTTCCTTGAGACATGGATAGCATTATATTTATTGTTGACAAAAGACTACAGGCTGCTCTAAAAGCCAGTGTCTTTAATTAACCAAGGGCACGGACACAGGGCGGGAGCTTCAGGCTGCAACTTTCTCTGTCTGCCTGGAGTGGCACTGACTTGGCTCTGTGGCTCTGACTGTTTCGGGAAACGATGGGCTAGACTGTATCAGCCTCACGTGCTGCTGCTGCCTGCATGGAAAATTACATGCATGAATCTTGTAATGCAAACTCCTGCCCACTAGAGACTGATCTCAGCTCAATAAAGCTTGTAACTCGGGACCCAAACAGTTTAGACTTGAACTATGGTCACAAAGGTGAGAGGCCAAGGCTTCATCCACTAAGCCATTTACCCTTTTCCTTTGTAAGGAAGATTGATTTTAAAAAAGCTATTAACCTGCGGCGATTTATCCCATCAGATCATCTTCATTTTGTTCTGATTACAATAAGGCTGTATTATATGGTTTAATTTGTCACTGAATTCAGCTAGACTGCCTGAAAAGGAAATGCGTGGAAGGACCCTCAAAAAGAGAATACAAAAATCATAAGTTTGAAATGACAAACAAAAGCAACTGTAAATGCAGTGCAATCACGAGTCTTGGAGGCACAGCCGTGGAAATCAGGTGTGTTACACACGCAGATTCTGGCTGGACAAAACGTTGCAATGTGCCCTGGCTTGCAGCGAGCACAGAGGCTTCCCCTCTGGTCCGCTCGAGGACGGCACAGCGCTCCTCTCGCTGCTCCAGCAGAACCACAGGAGCATCAAGACAACCCACGTTCATTCCTTCGTGCATTTCCAGATTGAGATGCTCATCTGGCAGAGAGAAGCAATTCCAAAGAAACCTCTTCCTGAAATTTTATTCTGCCTGTTTTCAGGGAACTGCCTAAGAGAACTATGCAAAGCAGCAGAGTCTTTTGGCAATAGTATATCTAAAGCTAATGTCCTTTGAAGGGAAGCGAGAAGGGGTTGCTTGATGGGAACTGAGTTGTGTCTCATTAAATGATTGAGTTTGGGAGGAAAAAAATAAGCATTCAGTTCATCAATAATATCCTTGCATTAATAATTTTAATTTGTCTTGCTGAATTTAGTGCTAGGTATCAATTTAAATTCTCCTGGAAGTGCTAAAGATAAGCCCAGTAAGCATTTCAGGTGGAACAAGGAGTTCACTTCTACTAAAGGTTCAGAATTATCCAGAAACTTAAATCTTTTACAGACTGAAACTGGCTTTCAGTGAGAGGTTCTTCTTAATAAACATGCCTTTCTGTTTGAGTTAGCGAAGTGCAGAGCTGGGACCAAACCTTTCAAAATCAAAAATCTTTCAGTTATCTTCAATGGGGGGATCACAGTCCACTAGAACAAAATCCTTTATTTCTTTTTCAAGCAACGCTGACTGATTTCAATGGCAACAGTGCCAAAGTGAACACTGTAAGGTTAGCCCAGAAGTGATTTAAAAAAAGCAGTTTGTACAGTCTGACATCTTTCCCTCTGTCTTCACACATACGCACGCGAATGCACATAAGTAGACACACTTTGTAGCATGTTCTCTTTTCCTTCCACACTCGGGTATTTAAATAGGAAACCGATGTTAATGCTTACAATGACATTTCAGCATCTTATCAAACCATGCAACAATGTCTTAGAGCTTGTGTTAGCTAGCTCGGCTTGTGCATATTTAACACTCTTGAGCTGAAAGCTCTTTATTTCAGGATCATATGACTAAGCTGGCATTTGGGGGACTGAATAAAACTTAAAGATAGTGATACTAAAAGACAGTAAGAGACTACTATGACACTAAGAGAACGACCAAAGTGCTGTGTGGCAGATCTCTGGCATGTGATCTCCTTTGCCAATGGACAGCAGACCACAGGTAAGCAAACACAAACTCCTGGAAGCAAAACACAGGGAAAAGTCTGCTGTAAAATAGGTCTACTTGTTTTTTTCTTTACAAATGAAGCTGATGATAAAGTAACTCTTCAGAAACTGGTTATAAATCCTCTTCATACATATTTAACAGTATACAGTGAATAGGATTAGTAATATCTTTTGTCTAATTTGTCAATCCTGTTCTTAGTTCCCCACAGTGCTTCAGTCAAATACAAAGACATTCTCAGTTACTTTTCCATAGATTAAGTAGCTCTTGAATTGATATTTGCTGTATGGTTTGGGACTTTCACTGGTAAACACTGTGACTGATGCTAAAGGCCAAAAAAAGGCAGCAATAACGAATTAAAGCAATAGAGTTTTGGTTGACTTGAAGGGCAAATCCTCTCTCCCCTTTTTGTTGTAAAAACAGAGTAATTCTCTTAACTGAAAGGTTATCTTAGGTGTTAGTAAAACAATTAGTGGTCTTTTTTTCTTTCTTTTCATTGGCCTAATTTATTTTGAAATGTAAAGCTGAATTTTGTTGCATTTGAAAACTGGAAAATTCAAAGCCCTATCGTCTCCCTGCTGTCTCTCTAACTGAATGAGCCCCATTTAGAAGTCAGTTCCAGGGGCACAAAGCATAGAACTGGCAGTGGTTTTTTTTTCTGAAACCTCTTCCTCAGTGCAGCTGGAGTTTGCCACAAAAAGAGTGCTGCCCTCTTGCGCACCTAGTTCCGTCTGGAGTTTCAAGTACATTCCTAAGAAGAACTAGCAGATAACTTGCTTTCAGGTACAGTGACACAAGCTGTATTAACTAGGAAATCACTTGGAGCATGAATCTGGGTGGACTGGCATAACACTGCAGAGTTCCCATGGCTGTTCCTACCTGGCACCTGTGCCAAGGGCCCCTGGAACTGCAAGCAATTCCTCCTTGACCCACGTTATTCACAAGACAGTGTGTGAGCAGACACAGGTATTTGCCGTATATTGATGACAATATAAGAGCATAAACAATCAACAGATTAATGTGAAATTTCTGGAAGAAAGAAAAAAAATATCTATTTTTTTAAATTATGGATTTACAAGATAATACCACAGTCATTGTTCCAGACTTTGCTGGTAACAAACAATTCTTTTTTCCTATTCCCGCTTTGAAGTTCCTTCTTTTGTCTTAGCATAAGAATATATCTGCAAAAGGAGACAGAGGAGGTCTGACTCACCACAGTATTTTTGGGATGGTCTAACATTTGCATTCACTTTGGTACAGACTAACATTAATATTCATTGTTAGCAGGTGATTATAGGAGTTTTTGAAGAAGCCTGTGAAAGTGTTTGTCTACAGGACAAGTATCTGTCACATGACTATCTGTATCTTTTTGACTGATTTGGGAATTTTTTTAAAGGAGGAATTTTTGCACTTCATTCAGGTCTGAGGTCCAAGGCCATGGCAGCAGCTGTATGTCAAAGAAATACTCAATGGCCAGAAAGAAAAAAGATGAAGCTTGAGAAGAATTAGGACACTGTAAACATACTAGAGGCATTAAAGTTCCAGATCATAAAACGCAGAGAGCTACAACAGATGCAAAAGGGAAAAAGGCAATGAAAAGTATACTTAGCTTTTTCAAACTTAGTTCCTGACTTTACATTTTTGGCCTAATTCAACTGCCATTAAAGACAATGCTAAGAATATCAGTAAATTCAATTAAACTGATCACTGAAGAGTTAAATTTCTAATTTCTAACATTTTGGTGCTTAGAATTCTCTACACAGAGATTTGTTTACGCCTTGTCTCGACACAAGTTAGAGACAGATATAATAACTCTACCTGAAGATATAAGATACTGCTTGCTTTAACCATTTTGAAAGAACAATATTTGAAAATCCAGGGTTATGGATTCAGTTTTAATTATATTCTTTCTTAGAACATTGCATACAAAACTCAGCTCCAGTTTAGTCATGGATTTCCCAGGCAGTCTTGCACTTAGACCAAATCTTTTCAAACAGGTACAGAAAGTCATGTTATTCCTTACACCATTACCTCTGCATTAAAAAACAAAACAAACAAACAAACAAAAAACAAAACAAAACAAAAAAAAACAGCAGATTTGGTGGCAGCAGAGAAGTTCATTTTTAATTTTGCAGAAACAGGAATAGAGTTCAAACAACTGAAAAACAGGCTATTACTTCATGAGTGTCTACTGGGACTCCTTGTGTCGTTCTCTGACATTTCTCTGACGATCTAGACGCCTTTCCAGGCTCCTTCAGTACAGCACGTGCTAGGTCGCTGTTCTTCATACTTTGATGATATGTACTGAGCATTATAAAAATGACCTTACAGGATCTCTAAGTGTGGGACTGCAAAACAAGTGATAATGGTTTTGTAATCTAATTCCTGGAGAAATCTGATTCTATTGAGGCTGTTTAAAAATGTGTCTTGTGGCCAACTCAAGCTTGGTAACTGCTTAGGTATCTTGGGACGTATTTTCATGACTCAAAGTTGCATGTGGATGAGACCCAAGAGATTGTTCTGAGCAGCCTGCTACACTTGATGCCACAGTGCATCCCTTCCTAGGGCTAAAAATGCGGCTCCCCAAAGCAAAGCAGCACTTTTCAGGATGCATTGCTAACAGGCTAATCAACCCTGTCCATCGCTGCTCCAGATGTAGCACTGTGCTAAAATACCTATATTTCTTTTAAGTTCTGGAGCTGACCTGGTCTACAGCAGCTCAGGGGTCTCTGAGTAATGCCTCACTGAGATGAGTGGTTGCTCTCCAGATGACTGCAAATAAATAAGACTTCAACTGCCAAAGAGAGCAGGGAAAATGAATAAAAGAAAAAGTGAGAGTTGAAATCTTAGAAGCTGGAGATCAGAGAAAGAGGAAAGCAAGTGAAATGTGAACCTAAGAAGAGGAAAAAAAAGAAGAGAATAAAGGTGACCTCAGGAGAATCCAGGTGTCAGTTTTATTCCAACACACAGAAAATTGTAACACATAGGGCACATCTCTCTCTTTTTCTGTATCTGCCACACTGGAAGGCCTGCAAGGAGGACCTGCTGGTCTGTTGTGGTTTTTTTGTTTTTTTTGGTTCCTCTTCATCTCTTTTCCCTTCTTTTCCTCTTATTCTGACTGAGAGCTTTTTGGGCCAGGACCTGCATAATAAAAGTGACTTGTAGAATATTTGGAAGACCACAGTGGGGTCTGTAAATAAGAGTGTGACTAAAACACACAGCTGAAAAAAAAAAAAAAAAAAAAATCCCAAGCTCTATTTTGCATAAAGATGTTCTACAACAACCATAAGTGACATTTTACTTTTTCCAACAAAGTGACGTGTTGATCCAACAAATCTGTTTAAGCAGTGTGCTTTCTTCAGATTTCAAGTACTTTATAATATAAAAGAGTAAAGCTCTCTTATCGCTAGAATTTACTTAATGTCAGAAGTTCACAGGGAGACAATTTCAGTGGAAGTTTGAAGGCCAATAAACTCTCAGCTGCCTGCATGTATCACTATTACAGAAACTTCTGTGCTACATAACTTTGCCAAGATTTATTGAGGAAATAGCTCAGAATGTTTAACAATCCTTAAAATGTCTCATGTAGTACAATACATATGGTGCAAGATATAGACTGCAATTTTGTTCCGTTTATTTATGGTCCTATATTCTTGCTTTGAAAGGTCAGCGTATGGTCACAAGTGTCTGTGGTCACATTGTAGGGAAGAACTGTACGGGTTTCTGTGCACAGAGTTGGTTCCATCCCAAATGTGTAAATGCGACCGATGCATTTACATTGTCCATGCATATGTGATGGGGGAGCAGATAGCATTTTCCTTGTGAAAGAATGAATCAGGTCAGCAAAACACAGATGAATCCAGGACAGTAAACACAAGAAAAAATCTACCCTCTTGCTTTTGTCACATACTAGTGCATTGCCTGCTCCTCTAGGCAAACAATTGAGTGAGTGATTCCTAATAGATGTTCTGAAAAACAGTTTATAAAGCATCAGCATTGAAAATGGAGTAGAATTATTTTTTCTCTATTGTGAATAGCTTAGATCCTCTTCCGTGAATCTTTATATTGCTTTGGTATTTTATTTGGATAACAGAAAGTCTAAAATATATTGTGTGAGGGAGTTCATACCCTAAAGGTTAATGAGCATCCAGCAGAAGCAGAAATAGTGTTGTTCAGATAGTTCTATAACTCTGCATATGTAGCAATTGCCTGAAAAGTGACTATATGAAAATGGTATTGCAAATGTAAATGATGCTCTTCTCCACTCTCTTGAAGAATACTTACTACTTACTCCAAAGATACAATGTTTTACTGTAAAAAGAAAGTGATTTATATTAATGCAAAGTGCATGTAAATTTTGAAAATGATTTGAAGATTCCTAATGATTTTTGCATCACCAATAAATCCATTTGGATACATTCATTATGCTTGAATTTTTCTGGAATCTAGTTTTCTGCCAAAAACTTAATTTGAACTAAAAAAAAAAATGTTGCTTGATGTTTGCTTACATGTTTGTTCACCTTAGATTTAGATTTCAAGTTAGGATTCTAGAAGCTGATATTTTATTTTATTTTATTTTATTTTATTTTATTTTATTTTATTTTATTTTATTTTATTTTATTTTTTACTCATTTGCTTTTATTATCTACAGCTCCAGTGTCTTGTAAAATGGGCTCTTGATTTCTTATTTACACCTCTAAGCACTATTTCACTAGGCAAAAGATCATATTTAATACATTTTATTGTGTCAACATCCCACAGAGTAGTAACAGGGGACTCGAGGGAGAGGACACAAAGCTTTGGAACAGGGCACAGAGAATGTGAAGAAGGCAGGCTGAAATGGGAAGTCAGAGGTAGATGAGCAAAAACACCGGAAAACAAGAGTATGGAGGAGCATAAGGGCAGGCTTAGATGTAAACATATCTATAAGGAGAGATTTTTTTTTTCTCAGGCTGTGACAAGGGAGAGAGAGGTATGGTCTAAGTGGGGAGTGAAGAGGGAATGCAGTCAGCAGGATCTGATCATTCTTTATCTTAAAAGTATGGAAAAGCACAAAGACGTGGAAAAAACATCTGACACCTCGATCCTTCTCTTCTGAAGTTCTGGCAGTCTCACTTACTTTCAGATAGATGCACCATGCCATTAAAAACACACCTACCACACACCAAAGAGGTGTTCTGATTTGCACATTGCCTCATTGAAATTATGGCCATTAGACATTTCATATATAGACTAAATTTGATGTAGTGAGGAATAACATGTTGAAGTCTTCTTCCTTTCTTGAGTGGAAGAAAGTTAAAAGATAACTCCCTTGGAAAAAAAAAAAAGAAATCTCTAATGAAAATGGCTAGCTAATGCTTAGGTGCCTTATAGACATGAATTCACCAGCAGGTGCACTGCCCTTAATAACGATCACTGAAATTAGTAGGACTCTTTTCAGAGGAGCATATTATGCCCACTTCTTCCCCAAAATGAGCAGGTCCTTACCTAAGTAATTCCAGTGAAGTCAAAGGAATTAAATATCAATTTAAATTCTTGCTGAGTACCAAAAAAAGTGTGTATTTGTTCATTTTGGAATAAAAATGTTCACATAAAAGTTGCTGAACGTGCATGCAGTCCATGAACAGAACCAGGCTATGCACCTAGGTGAACAGTGGCAGTTTCAAGCACATCTGCTCTCGCAGTACGCTAGGCCATTCAGACAAAACATCCTGATAGATGAAAAGAGAGGACATTAGGAAATGTGTTGCTCCTGATGTATTTTCTAATTTGCAGGGATGCTGTGCTTCTAATTCCTTGCATTTCTTTCTCGGCTCCCAAAGATACAGACAAGTATCTTGCTCCACACAGTGCACTTTTCTTTTTTAATATATATTCAAGGCTCAAGGACCAGCCAATAAAGAGCATCATTTGATGGCCCTTATCAAGGGTAGTAAAGGTCATGAAGGCTGTCCTTTACACAGGCTCCATCTGAATTTTTTTTTCTAGAATATTAAGGCACATATCTTTATCAGCTGTCATTCAACCCTGAGGTGCAGTTAAAATAGAAAAATGATGAGAGGTACTTAGTAGCTACTTATTTTACTAAACAGGTCTGTTTAAAACAGAGCATTGAGTTGCAGTGTGATTAAGAGTCACGTGCTGAAGCAGTATCTCTTAAGCTCCATCAGTGGAAGATAATGTCAGACTAGCCTAAGTGAACACAAGCTTCATTTTAATTTCTTGTAGCACAGAGATTCCCATGGCTATAAACTTCAGATGAAAGAACTCTATCCAACCATTTTTCTGTCCTAGTGAACAATATTCTCTTCTTTAAAAATCACTGCTTGCAGAGAGTCAAAGATTTTTTTTCACAAAACTTTAGTACAAATAGAACTTGGAAACATGTGAAAACATGCTTATGGAGTGTCCAAAATGATCCAAACCCCACTTGTCCAGGTAAAAAAACTCAATCCTGTGCACATAATATTAATGTTAAGGTACAATGAGGTTACAATAGGATGTGCTACCTCTTCAGGCCAAAAAAAAAAAAAAAAAGTACTTTTTAAACTAACATTCACAGCTCTCTGATAGTCCTTTGCCTCTTAGGAATAACATCTGCCATGGTTTACACTTTAGGAACAGGATATCTTAAATTTTAGTTGCTTGCTACACATTTGGGGGTTCTTATTGCAAATTTAAAAACTTCAAAAAAGCAGAGAAGTGAGCAGAGCAGGTGCTGGTGCACAAAAGCTGTGATCCTGTAAAGCCCAGTCCAGCTAATTGCAAAGGATACAGAAGCACAGATGCTGCAGTTGAGATCTTAAAATTCTGGATCTTGCTGTCAGATTTGCATCTGCACATTTTGGCAGTTCCGAATCATTAAGGCTTTATTCATGTAAACCCACCAGGAGTCCAGAAATTAGTATTTTTTCTGATCAAGTTCCTCGAAGCTCTATTTTACTCCATACATTTTATTACTGCTTAGCTTGAAAGTGCTGTTTATACAAATATAATTCTCTTAATATGTGTGTCATAGAGAAGACAAGAATGTCCTTTTTCTAATATCTGTGAAGTAGAAGAACTAGATTTCATTCCTTCTTTTGCTGGAGAATGGGATGAACACTCCCCTGGAAAAAGACCTGGATTCTGATCTCTCTCAAAGGACTCATGTTTTTGGCATGAAATGATAATTAAATGAAATAAATACATTTACTTACTACTTCAAATGAAAGTATAGGAGGTGCAGGCACTTCGTTCCTCTTCAAACAAAATGGCACAAAATGGTCTTTAATTTTTTATGTTCAGTTTCAGAAAACAGGATTTGTTTTCATTTGTACATTGGTACTGTCTACTGTCTACTCATAGCCTTCAGGTGAACTGGATAAATGCTTATGAAAGGTATAAGATAAGATATAAGATGTAAGATAAGGTGTAAGATAAGATTTTAGACATTTTCTCAACTTTTAACATCCAACCTTACAGGCTATCTTTGGAAATACCTTCCTTCACTTTTCCTTAGTTATTTTGCTCTAAAGCAGTGCTCTGAGAAGTGAAGACAAATGTTTTGAAATCATAAGAAATGTCAGATCTCCAGAAGCAAGAAATGAAATCAAGAGTAATAAACAGAAAAGCCCAAAGGCAGCAGCATCCATGAGGTAACAGAAAAGACAACAAGAAGCACAAAGTTTGTGGAAATGTGTGGCCAGTGGAAATCAAAGGGCCTGTAAAGACTCCGTTTCTGGAACATGCTAATTCAGATGTTAAAATGGGCTGATGTTAACATTCTGAGGACCTTAAGGCATCATTTCTTATTAGCACATTGTCTCAGCACATGCGTATTGTTTCCTATTTCCATGGTGAATGCAGGAGTGGGAAAAGTAATCTGATTTATCCCTTTATACACTGCTTACTACTTATCCTTCATTAACATTGGAATATTTACTGCTAAGGCATACACAGAATTCTTATTACTGTTTTTAGATATGGCTCACTAAGAAGTAAATGTATAAAAATATATCACAGACTATTGACTCATGTTTAAATTGTATTTTCACTTACAATAATTAATGTAACTGTGTCAGCAGTTGGGTAGAAGATTTCATCTATAAAATTATTAACAATTATAAAATTATGCCTAACAGCTATTGGTGAAAATGGAGCTAGCCATGGTTATCTGTAGGGCAGTTGGACTGGCTTTGGTGAAAGCGGCGCCCGAATGTGGCCCACTTCCTTTCTCCCAGATTTCTATAATGAAGGAATAGGGAGCAGCTAAGATAAAACACTAATGGAGTGTAATAAAACTTGGATTTTGATACAGTGAAACACATGAGAATTTTGCATGTCTGCTGCAATAAGTACTCTTTTTAATTTCTTCAATAGATTTTTTTTAATTTAGTACTTATTTTAGCAATGCCGAAAAATTCAGGTCTGAAAGTGAAAAGGTAAAATGACATCCCACTTTGTAAACACACCCTTATCACCATCACCCTTATCATTTTTAAATCAATTCTTTCAACTGATTGCCATAACATTACTAAATTTTATTAATACTCTTTTTAGTGTATACTGTATATATAATCAAAATGTATAAAGATCTGCTGGAACATAGATGTCACACCTCTCATTTTCAAAACAATATATTAAAAACTAAACATTTGTACACATGTTTTTGAATCAGAGTACTGCCTTTCTGGTAAATGACTTTCTCTGTGAACTGACCCTTAGAGGCTGGCTGAAGCCTGCAATCAAGGTACTCTTACACCAAAGCTGACTTCAAGACTGCTGTGCTCATAGCAGTAAAAACAGAAATACTTATAAAGAATCTATCCCATGTCTGGACAGACCAACAAAGCTTTTTGTTGTTCTTAATATAGAAATACTTAACAGCTAAATAGAATAGTTGTTACAGAATTTTAACAACTAAAAATGTAAAGTTTAATCCAAGCATTGTCTTTCAGTTATCACGCTTTCTTGCTCCACTTATCATTCTGAAGCTTTATTCATACAGTAATTAAAATTGATTTTCCTCACTCTGAAGACAAATCTTCAGCTTTGATATGACAACTCTTATTTTATAATGAGGTGAGAGGGGTAAAGGAAAATGGACTTCTATACTTACTGAAGACTGTCAAATATTATATTCCCCCCAAAAAACTGTCTCATTGGGAAAGAAATATTCACATGGCATTCCAAATATGTGCTGGCATATTTATTTTTATAATGAAAACAACCATGAATTGAAGGTGACTTTCTCCAAACTAAAAAGAGAAAGATTCTTTCCCTAGCCTAATGTAGCCTATTTCTTCCATTAACACTTCAGGTTTAACAGGTGCCATCAATAAAAACCACAAAAATCTTTGATCAAAAATTATCTTTGTGGTATCTTTGCTGTGCAGCCAGAGAAGGGAGGATAAGGTCTGATTAAGGTCATGCCTTGTGTTTTAAAGGCTAAGTCTCTTGACTGGAGGTTAAATGTCCATTTGTGTCCTGTTCAAAGCACATGTATTATTTTAAGCAGTATTTTCTTGGCTCTAACTGGTATTAATTTTCTTTCCTTGTGTGGTATGTAAAAAGAGCACAAGTGTCATTTCACACAAGCCAGCTGGTCTTGATGGACTAACAGCTTCTGTAAGTTGCTCGCAAAGGCTTTTAAGTCATTTCTAACCGGCTTTAAAATATTTTCAAGTGATCCTAAAGTAAAAAGACCAGTGCCAGTTTACAGAATCACTGTGCCATGTAAACCTTCCTATCCATAGGGATACCTTCGATTATGGAAGCCTTGGCATCCTTTCACCTTTGGAAATGCTGGCTCCCTTCCTGCAGACCTCCAAACGCAGCCAGCTGTAGGCACGTCAGGGTTGGTATTATTTAAGTATTGTTTCAGAAAACTTCTTTTCCCTGAACTTTGAATAGTTGTTTAGGGGTGTGCATTTTTCTCTGAATACAAACAAATCCTCAGGAAAAAAGGTTTTGTAAATGACTGACAAGGAGCAGAAAGGGAAGAATCAAAGAAACAAAATTTTCAGCTAGTTAAAGCTAAAAATCCAAGTCCAAGACACCAAAGAATGAAAAGTAGGAACAAGAGGAAATTAAATGTATCCTTTTTCATAAGGAAGATGTTCTTAAAAGAAACATTAGAGATTACATGATTCTGTGAGCCTTAATTTATCAGCTGTTTCATTGCTACAGAATATGCAGTGACAATGGCAGCAATAAAAGAAAAATCCAAGAGCTTTGAGACCTTGTTTCTCTATTTGCTTTCAATAATAATTCAGGCTTCATGTCAAAATAATGATAAGTATTCCCACAAAGATGAACTATTTGCAATGGGCCTTTGTTTCTTAGTTTCTTATCATGATATCACATCAAAAAAGGATAAGAATTGTTTAATTGTTTTATTAAAAATTCATTTTGGTGGCTGTAAAAATATTAGAAACAAAAATATATTACATAAATTGGCTTATATCTTACTCTGTCTGAAGGCAAATACAGCCATAAACCACAGTCCCTTTTGATTAATATCTCAGTAGTGTTTACTACTTTTCAAATGCATGTTCAGTGTTTATTCTGTTCATTATACTGTTTCATGTATCACTGTGGTGTTTATTGTTCTTCTGTGTATTTTTGACCTTTAATGTTTTATCTATAGCTCTGCTATTAAATTCATTCTTTTTGTAAATATGAGTTCCATCTTACTTGTATATTGCTGAATTTTTCAAAGTGATAAAATAAAACTAATTTAATGTTGATTGACAGCATGAAGTCAGAGGAGTGTTAAGTAGCCGTGGAAACAGTCTCTGCTCTCTAGAGGCAGGGATATCCAGGCTTTACTTTGTAACAGGAAGAGTTTGGCCAATTTTTTCAAGCTACTCTTCTATCTCAGAGCAGAAGTATAACCGGGCTGTTATTGATAGGCCCAGCTGGAGGAGCATTTACCTTTCTTCCCAGGTAAAAAGGAAGTGGCTCTGTATAATCAGTGATTAGGATGAGAATATGCTAAAGGGAATACTGTTTGCTAAATGTTTTAATTTCCTCTAATTTCTTCTGGTGAAAAAACACATAAATATATTATAAAGATTAATTTAGCGATTAGTCTGAAATACTTTCTACAGTCTGTTCTAGAGATTTTTTGTGCCCTGAGGCAGACTGTCTCTGATGACTGTCCTGTTTGGTTATGTCAACTACGAAATTTAATTCTTTTGCATTCTGAAATATTCTTCAAATACCTGCTGCTGGATTGGCCTGGGCCTTTGCATCCAGAAGTGGTAAACTCCTTGCAAAAGCAATGTATGGATGAATGGTATATGGAATCTCGTTCAAATGTCACCAGGAACTATCAACAGGGAGCAGAAAACCGAACAGTGTCTTGAAGGTCACCAAAGGGAAGATGTCCTTTGCTTAATTTGACTAGATCAGAATGTGGAATAGTTTGGGATATCTCAAAGAACAGACTGAAGCTTTTGCAGACCTATGTGACCAATACAGAGCTTAGAGCATCACAGATGAAGGTAGATATGAAAAAAGAAACACAGAATATGATCTACTTTCAAAGGTGCAGAAAGGGTCTCTAGTGACTGGTATATTAGTACACCAGTGTTGATGGCTGAAATTATACATTCTAACTTCAAAAGGTACCTAAACTTCAAGTGGTACCTAACTCTTACTCATTACATAAAGGGAGTTGGACATGTTAATTACATATGTGACACCTAAATTTAAATGACGATTCCTCCAAAATTAATTATAAAAGCGTAATAGAAAATAAAAAGATAAAATAAGAAAAAAATGGGTATAAACAACACTTTGTGAAGAAGTCAAGAATTATATCCATGGTGTGGATATCTAGATGAGTTATGTAGATGAGCCTATTTCCATGCCTTTCAAAAACTATTCAAAAACTCATACCAGAAGTACTCAGAAAAAAAACTATGAAAAGCAGGACTTTATGTTTGTAGGATATTTCCTATAATATTTTCCACAGAAAATTATTACCTGGATTTTGTATCATTCCAGATAAGCTATATTTTGTCCTGAGATTCAATGTTTTTAAAGTTGTGTCTATTTAAGCAATGTGGTTGAAAATAATAGCAAGTTTGGAGGCGAATCTTCTGACTGCTTAAATCCCTTGGTTGTTCCTGTTCGCCACATGCTGGTTTGGCTCACAGAGTGCTTTGGGCGTGCGTGATTTACCAGCTCTTTCAGGGCAAACTAAACAAGATGCTGTACCCAGCAGCTCCCCAGCCGGGCCCTCTCACTGGTTCTGAACCTGCCTGTGGGCTGAACCATCGTGTGCTGCGAGCATTGCACTTTTTCCTTACAGGAAGCTTCGAAACATTTCTGCAATGGAAAAGTTTGATCAGCCACCAGAAAAAGTGTCCTCTGAAGCTGAAACTTTGAATCATGTGTAGTGCGGATGCAAAGGGCCTCATCACCAACCACAGAAATTTGCTCATTTATTTGTACCAAGTACCATATAAAATTACTTGGTAATTGGTAATGATAAATAAGCCTGCTCCAGATCCAAGGGCAGCCCCAGGAATCCACGCAGATTCCACTGGGGTCCTCTCTTCTGCTAAGTGATACTGCGCAGAACCCAAGTTATTTCACACAATATAAACTAGCTGCTGTTGATCAGCTATTCCCAAATGGGTCAAATGAATAAAACTGCATTTTGGGTTGAATCACCCTTATAAGTTTAGCACGGTTTCTAATTTTTTTTTTTTTGCCTTGTGCTTTTAAACATCTTTTAACATGTTCAAGATATATTTTTGGTAGTACTATTTTATACTTTTTTCACCTACTCATCTATCTACTGTAAATACTAATTTAGGTGACAACTGGTAAAGATTGCAACATACGTTTATCCAGATTGGATTTCAACTTCTCTCTCAGTTGCTAACACCTTTTTACTAGTGACCTCTTCCAGCAGATGTCATGTTGTAAGTAGCAAAAAGAAAGCAGGCAAAGCCTGAATTGCAAAACAGGAGCACCAGAAAACGTATAGTAAACAAAAACATTGTCCACCTCTTATTTTCCATACCTTGACCTTCTCAAAATCATATTGAAATCTTACTCTTACATTTTTTTCCACAGTACTCTTAAGCACATTGTAAACATCAGAAAATTAATTCCTTCTTCAAAAGGTAGTGTGATTTTGAGAAGAATAGACTACGTTCTTTGATGCCCTTCTCAAGTTAAAACTGCAATGCACCATTTATTATGGATAGTTGAATAATGATGACCTTTTTGTTTACTTATGCTCTACTTTGGAGATTTGCTGTTTTTCTTAATGCCACCAGAATATATATATATACACATATATGTCAGCAGCTTTTAAAATATTCTTGTTTTAAAATATCAAAAAGCTTTAAAAGAGCTACATCTACAGACTTAATTGCAGTAATGTTTAACCCATCTTAGAAATGCCCCCGGGAATTACCTGAACATCAAACACTAATGCATAGTAGGGGCTGAGCTGAGTGTGAAATAAGTAACACACCAGAAGGAATAATGTGAACTCTACTCTTGATTTTCACCATCTGAGCTGTGATACCTGGATTTCAGCACTTCTTGCTCCTTTTCCATGTGAAGTTAAACACGTTGGCTTAAACCACACCGAGCAACCCGGTAATGGTCTGAAGCAACCCGCCTGGCTTTGTGCTGGAGCAGCTAGCCGTGCTTATGCAAGCAGACAGCAGGTCTCTGCTTGACCGTGATGACTAACAGCTGAGAGTGAGAAAGAACAAATTCCTGAAAGTTCTTCCCAGAATAAGATAAATAGTTAGTAGATTAATGATCTAGATCTAGACAGACTAAACATGGAAGAATAGGCTGCACACAGATGCCGAGGCATACAGCCAAACCAATCCCTTGCTAACGTACCGAGCGAGGATGCAGTAACAGTTTGTTGGCTGGCACACAGCTCACATTGGAGAACAACGTAGACATGGCCACAGGTCTCTCAACTGCTATTTCCGCCACTCAGGAAGACAATTCATCATGTCATCATTTCACATTCACTTTGCTAAAAAACCCTTAAAGTACATAGATACATTTTAAAGCACTTGAAGATTGTTGTGTCTTTTCCTTTTACTTGCAGTTTGAAGATATGCCTTTAACTTGCTCTATCATTAGCACAGGAAGATGTCTAAGAAAATATTCACTAACTCCCTTAACTTCTGGTGGCTGAACTTATTGTGCTTGTAGAGAATCAGTGCTGAGACACTTTCAGCTTCAAGCTCGTCAGGATGCGTGTTCCTGGCCTACATATTTCACACAAGTATCCTGACCAGTCTTCCCCAGTGACAAAAATCATGAATATAGGCATAGTCAGTAAATAAAAGAGTACTCAAAATAATAAAACTGTAATTTCACAGGATAAATTTTAAGTGTAATTTTAAATGTAAGTAGCGCATGTTGTTATGAAATAGCATCTCACCAAAAAAATCCGTGCTATTTTAATTTCTAGCTGGTGTATATTAGTAAAAAAGTTGGAATGCTTGTGCATTTTCCTCACTGACATGCATACAAAACACATACTCTGCTTGCCAATATTGTAAAGTGATTTTCATTGTGTGTTTTATGGAGCTGCTAGATATGTTGGATGAAATCATGGTATCCTTTGAAGTTAAGGAGAGCATTACTGTTGATTTAATGAGACCTAGATTTCTTTTATGTTCAACGTTAGGCAATGTTTTTCACTTTCTTTTTTATTAAAACATACCTCAGAAAGTCAAAAAGTAAATCAGTACTTTCAATGTTGTATCCACAGCATCTAAAAGCCTAAAAATATCAATAATTCAAAAAGCCCCATAAATGGCTATGAATGCCAGGTTCAAAGACAGAATTGGTATGAAGTCAGAAATATATTTAACAAATGCTGCTTGTTTATTGGCACCAAGTCTGAGTTGGATTCACAAATCCATATTAAAAAGTTCTATAGAATTTATTTAAAATCATAATCTACCTTTATATTAACTACCTCCTCCCAAGAAATTAAAACTGCAATAAAAAATATGATAAAATACTATACCTGAGGCTCAAAAGTAGAGAAGAGGTCCAGTTCTTTAATAAGAATGCCAGATTTTAGATTAATTTCAAAGGAAGTCAGCTCAATTTCTGTGCAATCTTACTAGCTTGATTTGTTGCTGTGGAGGAGATTTTCCAAAGGACACGTGGGATCATACATGTGAGATACAATTAATATCCCATAGTCACTTATACCTGCTGATAACTGGAATTTCTAATTAATTTGCATATAAGACTTCCATTTTTGAAGAAATTACTTTACATTTCAGGGTAAATGTAATTATTTACATTTCAGGCCATTATTAGAATGGAGAATTTGTGCTATTGGAGCTTATTCTACTACCTATTCCATGTTCAAAGGACCAACCTGTATCCTCAGTTGAGATTAATTTTAGATAATGCATAATAAACAATGAATGTCTCTAAGAAAAGGAGAAATGTGAGTCTAAATCCCTCAAGTCTCTGTCTTCAATTGCATGAGAGTGCTAATGACAGAAGATTGCTTAATTTTTGTGTATTACATGGAAACCAGAATGCTAACAATATTGAGTTTATATTGTAGTATAAATATAAAAAACTTTTTAATCAATAATATTAGGCGAATGCACCAAATACAGATACTCAGTCTTTGCTTTTACTGTGGGTCACTTCACTTTCCCCCATTTTTAATCTATTTTGTCTATTTATTCTGTGAATTATACAGAACTGAAACCTTCAATTACATATATACAATATATACTTAGGGTACACCTCACAGATGAAGAGAGAAAAATCCCACAATCAGCTCAGACTTACACTTTACAACTTTGAGTTGCAGCAACAGACAAGTAAAAAGGAATCTGTGGATTTCTGTGCCTTTCCTTCCACACAGGCTTTTGCACACAGAATTCATGCTACACACAATGATCTCTACTGCAGGCTGGTAGAGAATTTCTGATATCTGGCAATTCTATTGAGTTTTCTCCATAGTGGATTCAATTTCCTTTCACTTTGAACCTTGCAAAATAATGCATACCTGTTTTCTTTCCTTATTCTTTTCCTTCCCTGAATCCAATTCTTTACGGTTTAATTTATTTGAGTCATCTCCAAATTTTGTTTCCATATTTAAAATAAGAATTGAATATTTTTGACAGTTTGTTTTCTTAAACAAGTATCTGTGGAAACCCTGGAGCCATGTACTGTATTATAGGTAACCAGAATAATAATGTAATGACTTCCAAACAGCATTCAAGTTGCCTTACTTATTCTAATAAGAAAGAACAAAAGATTTTTAAAAGCAGCATATAGCTGACATTACCAGGGTCCCTCACACAAAGTTACAGAGAATGGGAATAGATACAATCAATTTATCATGAAAGAATCTCGCCCTGCAGTACACATAGTATGGAGAATCTGTTCAGTATGCAGCAGTATAATGAAGCAGTGAGAGACAGAGATTATGCTTTCAGTTTTATTCATATTATGCATAAGAATTCAGAATTCGCTCTTTGGAGGATAAGCATCCTAAATCACCTGTAAAACATTTGCCTTATCTTTCAACATTAAAGCAGCTGTAGAAGTACTGCTGAGTTCTAAGAAAAAATTAACAAGCTTCGGAAATCAGTTTAACATGTACCGCAAGTCTTGCAGTGAAATGTTAACTTTTTATACACAGAAGCACTTGTGAGCACTTAGGCCTAGAAAAGCAAACCCACCTCCCCCTCCCTACACCATTTTTTTTTTTATTTTTTTTTGAACTGAGTAGAAAATATGTGGAAGAAAATGCAACTATATATACTTCTGACAGCTCAAATGATACATAAATATAAGGGCTGACAAGGGTTGGTTTGTCATTGTAGTTCACTTCGATCAACTCTACATGGTTCTGTAGGACAATGAAATTCAATGCACTTATAATTTCCAAAAAAGTGAGCTCAGATTCTTTTAAAAGCATTTCTATGTGAAAACGGATCATTTACATGCCAAAAGCACTTTTAATGTGACATATTTAGCACATGTATTATTGAGAACGAAAGCCGCTTGAACTTAGTGAATTTTAAAGTCTATAAAATGGCACCCTGCTGAGCAGAAAGGTAGCTGTTCAGTGAATTTCCCAGTTATGTGATTATTTTGAATAATAGACTTGTACATAACTTTTTACGAAATTAAAGGTATGACATTTGCTTTAGTTTAGTCCTCTAAATTGCACTTTAGAACATAAAGAATGGGCTGATGTATGAATTTGTTGTTCCTCCAAGCAATTTTCCTGATTTTTTAAAGAACAGTTTTGTGTTTCATCTATTGAGTAACACATCAAACAGTTATCTTAGTGGATTTAATGAGTGTTCATGTATAACTTAACACGTATGAGGAATAGTCAGGAACCTTGCAAATAGAAGTAAAGGATTCAGTATTTCTTTGGTTGTCTGCGATTCATCCAGGCCCTGATGCAAGATGATGACTAGTTTGATGAAAAGCCCTAACATACATGAAGCTTAATTAGGAGAAGCATCTGGAAAAATAGCTACATAACAAATTCACTTAATTTGGTGCAGGTTCTCTTTGACCTGATTAAACAGAATGCAAACGTCACTGCCATGGAATTATGCAGTGCTATCTGCTTCCAGATAAAGAGGAAGCAGCTGGAGAAAAAGTTGTATCATCTTGGTATTTTATGTAATGTGGCTTGTAAGGAACAACTTAAAGCATTTGAAAATGTAAAATACCAAAAAGAAAGCCTTGTGGGCACAACATGCACAAAGAATTTTTTTTTTTATGATTAGACTTTGGGTAAAGGTTGCCCTTCTCACACCAGCCACCTTCTGCAGAAAACTGCCCTCCATAGCAGCGGTGCTGGGTGTCTTAGCATTGTGTCATGTGTGGCCCTGATAAAAGTTTCACCTGTTTCCAGTGAACTCCTTTACTTCTATCACCAGGGCCCAGAGAGGCTCCTCATGTCTGTCTGTAGCATGACAGTTAGTGCAAAAATGAATACATTATTTATACTTAAGTTTAAAGACTTTGTGGAAGTACAGACTGTGAAATAAAAGTCAGGTGATGAAATGAGCATTAATGAAATGCGTTCAGAACATTTTCTGTTTATAATGTGCAACTTGTTCACACAATGTACACTGCAATACACAAATAAGATACTTGCAAAGAGTACAAAATAATCTTTCAGGGATCACTGTTCTTTTAACCTAAATACCAACATGCATGCCATAAATTAATTCTATTTAGAAAGATTAAATCTGTATTTAGATTAAAATTTTAAAATCTCTGCCCTCAGTACAAAAAAAAACTTCCCTACCCACAAAGAAGAGTGCAAATATTTCTTGCAATTGTAAACGTGCAGTAAGTGTGCCCTGGAAGACACATTCAGACATTCAAATAGTTTCCTGCCTTTTTTCTTTTCTTTTTTTTTTTTTTTTTAAAGAGGGTGCTTTCAAAAAAGATACACAGAGGTGTAAAGGTGCAACTTATGAATTTCGATATTACATGTGATACATCCCTAACTTCATCACTTCTGCCCTCTCTTCTGCTCTTCATTCCATTAGTGATTGGATTGAAGAATTACATTTTTTTTTATCATCTGATCTGATATAAAAACCATCAATGACAAACAGAATAGAAAATTGGAAATAAAGTGCCAGGGGCCAACGAACCTAGTATTTATAACAAGGGGACTGAAATTCTCTCCTAGGTGTGGAAGCACAAAGAAATTGTCTGAAAACATGTGGGAGTTGAGGGCCTCCCATTGCAGGCTGCATTCTCTTGGCTGATGTGCTCCCAGCAAGGGCTGAAGTGGTGGATGGGATAAGTCAGTGCCTGAGTACAGATCCATCAAAGTGCAGGTTTGCCAAATATTTTCTCCCTTAGTTCACAGTACAGACTGATGCATTTCAAATTAAAAATAATAAACACAATTATTTAAAAAGTCTTGCTTCTTTGACACATTTTTGAGTATGTCATTAAAAAAAGGGTGAATTTTCAAAATTTAGTAAAAGCAGCATAAAAACAACTCTAGATTTTGAACAAAATGAAGAGCTTCTGAAGTGCAGTGTTTGGAAGGATTGCTCAGATCACTCTCTTTACTTCACATCCTGTAGTAATCCAACAGTTACTAATCTAGACAAATCTATGTTTGCAGGGTAAAAAAAAAAAAAAAAAAGGTTGCTTTAGAGGACATGCGTCAAGGTTTTAATTTGTAGCTGATAATTTGCTACTGGAAGCTTACCCTGATTAGTCTTCTTATGGCACTAACAGTTTCTGAGGTAGTGTGAATTACCTACTGTGTATGTTTTTACCACCCATTCAGGGATGAAAATGAGTTACAACCTAGGCCTCAATTAAAGCTTGAAATAAGAAAACCTAAAAATTCTTTTATGTCTTCACTTCTAAAGAATAGAATTAGTTGCTTCTGATATTATTGGAATCGTAATTCACACTCCGGGAAATCCAGCAATGGATCTTTCAACCCTTTTCAATGAAGCACATTTCAGCTGTTACCCAATTATCCTGCCTTTGCTCCAAGTCAAATCATCATCCAACAGCTGAGAATTGAAACAGACTCCATTTGTGAAAATCATTTGTGTATTTATCTGGTAATGCAGAATGTTTTCAAGTGTTACTCTAGCTGTCCTGCAGAAATTAGGATGTTATTGCTTGTTCTATTAGTTCTTATTTCTGGGAAACTGATTTGTAGATAGGTCTCATCAGAGCAATATGGCAGGCCTTTCTCTCAGTGTTATAACCCAAACATGCCATACATGTTACAATGAGCAATCTATTGGCCATAATCTAAGTTTAAAATAGGGAATCTATTTAATTGGTCTTAAAATAGGGAATTTATTCTGGGAATCCTTATTTCTCAAAGGGGAATCCATATTACTGTCTTTGGAGAATAGTGCTTAACTCTCTGCTTTTTTGGACTAGTGCTTAACAGTTCACGAACCTTAACTGATCATCTTCCCACAGAATGATGGAAGCTCTTTGGAACTAATAAATACAAATAAAAAAAGAATACACCCCTTAGCCTTCCCGATTGTAGCTTAATCAATGCTTTGTGCTTACAAAGTTAAGCTACTCTTTGAGATATACTGTAACAAATAGTCAGATGCAAAGTATCTGCCACAACTACCAAGAAACCTAAAAATAATTTTTTTGCTGCAGCATCATGGAATCTAATTTTAGGTTTCATTCATTCTGTTTTTAAAGAAGAGAGAAGTGGGAGAAATTATAATGGTCATGGTAATTATTTTATTCTGTCACTGCTCACAGATTTCCCAAAATGATGTGAGACAATATAACAATAAATGATAACAAAACTGGTAGGTATGAGTACAGCAGGTAGGAGACATGATCTTGTTAAAAAAGCAGAGAAAACCCATGGCCACAGAAGTCACGAGGAACACCCTGTCCTACCGAAAGCCTGGGGTGTTTATTGAGGTGGCTTCCCCCTCAGACAAAGGCAGTGCCTCTTAGCGAACACCAGCCGCTGCGCGTGGCTGTTGCGAGCCGCAGAAGCCTCCCTCCGCCGAGCCAGCTGCCCACAGTCCTGCCCACAGTGGGAGGAGAAGCAAGGGAAGAAGCGGCTCCTCTGGGGAGGGGCAATTGTCAAATTCGGCTTTGTGCAGGTTTTTCTTCTGGTGATAATTTTAAAGAACCCAATGCAAATCCCACAGAACCTTGTCACTTTTAAGTCCTATTAAGTTGAATAAATCTCTCCCAAGCAGAAAAAAAAAAAAGTTGAATGTACATTTTCCTTTCTTCTCTATGTACACTTTTGTTTTTGTTCTCTTTTTGTGTGTGTGTGCATGTGACTTCCTTGTCACACGTCTATATTTAGATTCCTTTGTCTTTTACCCCTCATTGCCCTTTTAGTAGCAGGTTTTGTCATGCAGTCACTCTGAAGTTCATTTTTTTATTATAAAAGTGACATTTAGAATAATGAACATCATCTAATTCCAATTTTACAACACAAAGGGCCAGGTTCTCAGCTGCCATAAACTGGTACCCCTTTTGAGGTTAGTAGACATAATCTGATTTGTTGCTTGAGACTGACTTTAAGCTGTCTTGGTCCTCTGGATGAAGTTTACTGTGTATCTGTTTTTTTCTAGCCTCTTACCTTTCCTGGGTGCCCAAGCTGTTATGTTTGGCCATCTTTGCCCTTGTATACATGCTTTTTGCCCTTTTATACATGCTTTATTGCTCTACCAGGTGCAAATAGTTCTTTCAGAATGTTTAAATTCTGTAAGAATTTTGTCCTGGACTCATCAGCCTTACTTGAGGCAACTAATTTAAAAGCACATCCTATGTTTCTTCTATCAGAGAGCTGAGTTACTTCGTGAAGTTTCTTTCTCTCTCACTTTGTCTCATCTTTTCTCTCTCTGTCACTTTCTCTTCCTCTTTGTCTGAACTAAAAATGCTTCCAACATGAATGGAATCTCCAGGAATGGCCCAAACCCACAATGAATTCAGGCCTTGCTTGGTTGTTATTTTTAGTGAGTTGAGGTGTAGCATTGTAGTAAGTGGCCTTCTCCAAGAGGGTACATCATTAAAAAATCCTAGTTATCTAGTAAGAACGCTGTCTGTGCCAAGTCATTGCCACAGAAATACTCCAACAACAAACATCAGCACTATTTATCACATAATACAGCTATGTTATGAAATTGCCTGAATGGGAGCACATTAAGTGGGCATAAAATGAGACTTGGGCTGAACTATTCATTGTGTATAATCAGTGCAATGTAGATCTTTTTACTAGCCTGACAAAAAGAAGTTGATTTCTAATATCTCATTTCTTATTTGTTATTTATTCTTATTTATTCACTCTGACTATTTGCAATGTGTTTTTCAGTGTGATTGGTCACCTCAATCATTTTTTATATGCAGCTGCTTCTGATGACTTAGAGGTTTTGGATGTAAGACTGGCAAATAATGAATGGTGAATGTCGAACAACAGGTACACTTGCACACGCCTTCTTTTCCCCATATTAATGCAATTATCCATGATGTTCTGTTTTCCTATTTCTCCTTTTATGCTGTATTGACCACAGTGTTATCACAATGTCTTTTAATGTGTATTAAAACACAAATTTGTTTTGTGTAGCTTTCTATGTAAAGAAGTGAACAGAATCAAGTATCTTTTTCAGTATAAGGTGTTCCATCATTTTTTTTCCATTTTGCCCTGAATTACAACTAAGAAGCCCTAATATAAGCAAATTTAACAATTTCAGAAGATTTAGTCTTCAGTCACTTTTTCAGACCCTTTCCATATCCAGCTAGTTCTAATAAAAACATAAAAATAATGCTGGCGTACACTCCAGTAATAACAAAATCTAGGAGGTTTAGAAATATTCTGTGTTCTACAAGCAGATCTTTCTTCCTTTTATGAAGATGTAGATAGATTTCTTTCTACAGACCCAAGTCTGTAGAAACTGTTTGGAGAATTTACTACTTCGGAAAGGAAAGATCCTGTTTCTTGCATTAAAAAAGAATTTTTCCTGGTTTGGCTAAAAAGTACAAATCTGCTTGAGAAGAAACTGCTGTTTCCATAAAGTGCTTCTTTTAGATAGCCTTTTGGATTAAGAGAAAACTAGAGTGCCTCAGCTCATCACGCTCTTTGAAAGACCATGTGGAATGTACTACACTCAAGAGATTGTTCAGCAAACTCTGTAATTTTTGGTAAGTACTGCACATTGGGTCCTGCCATACATAAACTTGGTAAGTATAGTAATAAGCAAGTAACTTGTGCAACACAAAATCAGTCCGTACAGTGCTTTGAAACATTAAAATGTTTTGAGGTAAATTACCAGAGATACACAATAATTGAATAATAGAGTCTGCAGTTTCAAGCTAATGACTGTAAGCAAAGGGAAAACAAGTGAGTCTTCTCTCCTATCAAGATAGGGAACATTCCTGTTCCTTAATCTTTTCCTCTCCTGGGGCTGTCAATTGTGCAAAATGGCTTGAAATTATGGATTTCTTTCTCATGGACTACAATTTGCCTAGGGACTATTCAAGTAAACAAAGTCATTCCACTTATGATCTGGTTGCCTCTTCACTATATTTGCCATGTAATTTTTGTAATTGCTACAATATTGATCAAGGAATGTTTTGTAAGTATTCTGTAAAGCAGTGTTGTGGTATACATGTGGAAAAAGTCAGGTGGTGTCAGTACACATCTATTTGCACATGCAAAAAGCTGCATGTGCTCCATTTTTATTTGGATCAAATCGTATTTTTGATCCCGTTTACATACTCTACAAAAAAGCACCAAAGCCTACAGCCTGATGCACACCAGAGGCCAGAAGTGGAGTTGTGGCTCTGTTGAAGCTGATGAGAGATTTGCTGTTGACTTCAGGGAAGCAAGTATTGCACTTTGTAAGTTATAATTTACACAGTTTCCAAGCTGTATGAAAGAAGTTTATGCTGAAATACCAGATAAGCCAAAGTAGACTTTCAAGTATTCAAACTTGTCTGTTTTGTTGTGTGAATTTTCCTTGATATTCACACCAAAAATCCTCACAGGAGTTACTGCTGCTAAAAGCTCTTAAATTCCTCATGTCACCTCTTACCAAGCAGCTTTGAAGAAAAGAACATTTAAATTGTAGCCTGATGTCTTTGATAGATGTGCTAACATTTGGAAGAGGTCCCCAAAGCAGCATGGTGGGGCAATCACTCCATGTGGAGTCTCTGTGATCTACTGTAACAGCTCCAGTTCTGCCTGCAGGTTTGGGGGCTTTGCATGTGTTTCATTAGTGCTCCAGGTGACCTGACAAGTAAGCGGAGCTGTATTAACCAGAGCTTTACGAGACGTGCTGAGAGACCCAGGCTGTGGCTCTGTGGCAGACTCACCACTTTGTATTTCTGTCTCTAATCCCCATACCATCCAGTTTCCTCTCGAAACCTTCTCTATCTCCAGTTCGATTGCTTACTTTAACAAAGACATTTAGGAAATTAAATTCCTACAGTTTTTCACATGCCAGAAGCTCAATTTTAAACTTTCTAATGTACCAAGGCATGAAGCTGCCTGTCTCATGGGGTATTAGGGTAAATATGCACCTTGCTCCCATGTGAGGGATGTACATCACCCATCCATGCAACTGTGAAGGAGCTTCTACAAATGATTATATGGGGGACAGTGGCTCCTGGTCCCGCTGCTTTCAGGGCAGTTCCTTGCTAGGAAACACAGGTCCTAGGTGCAACAGAGACCTCTTGCTCCCTCGTGTTCAGCAGCATATCCCGCATCAGGTAAAGAAGCAAGTGGCAGCCTGTGAAGTCATGTTTACAGTCTGTGCGATTTGGGAGATCAAGAAGAAAGGAGAAGCAGAAGGTCTCTAAATACATCTCATGCTTAGAGATTAAGACCAGTAGTAACCATCTATTAGAGTGTGTAAAATAGTTGTTTCAGTGCTCAGCAGGTTTCGACAGTTTATGCATTCCTATAGCCTATGAGCGTACATAAAAACCTGCTATAGAGGCTTTTGTATAGAATGATAGGGTGCAGACTGAGCTGTGCAGAATGAAGTTTTGTTCATTGTCTACTCTATTAATTACAAAGCACCTGCAGCACAGTAAATATGTGAGACTTACCATTTGCATCTGCCTTTACAACTGCAGTGTACTGAATGAAAATTCAGGGTAATACATAAATAAAAAAAAACACATTTTTTTTCTTACTATGTACAATATTTAGGCATTGACAGGGTCTGTTAATGTGGAAGCTGGTGCATTCAGTCTCAAATTTGAGAAAGGGCAAGTGGACAAGCTAGTAGTGATGGCTTTTCACTCTGCCCTGTCACTGACCTCAACTTCAATCAGGGCACATCACACTCTAAACAAGGAACACCAGGGATGAAGGGAAGGCAATTCACCTCCTCTGCTTCTGCAGGTCAATTCTGCGCAAAACTCTTTTGAGGAAAGACTGCCAATTTAGGTAAATTATGTGTGCTGGCTTTGTGATGTAGATTACTGTCCATGAGCAACTGAGTTGAAAATACTCAACTCATTGTATATGCACATATAGATTATGTGATAAAGTTAACTACAAATTAAGAGATCTATACTGTCATAAAAACTGCCTCAATAAGACAGTTACAAACTGTATATTAGCTGCATTTTGGGTTACTGAACTGTGGATGTAAGTTTGTATTTGTTTTTTATACTTAAACACTGAATTCCATCAGTGTGTGACTTACAGCATTTCAGAGATGTGTTGTTAGAAGCTATGAAACAGCATCTGATGTATGGGTCTAAAATGAAGCAGTGGTTTCTTTCTCTTTTAGGCAGCTGGGTTTCTTAAACCAACATTATTTATCAATTCACAATTCATTTTTTTTTCCTCTAATGTCACAAAAAATCCAAGATATGGGAGAAGGAATCAGGCTGGGCAAAGTGATTAGTTCTGATGAGCTGAAAATAAATCTCAACACCATTAAATATTTCTAACTTCTGTTTTGAGTACAAATGAAATTTTTAATGTAGAGGTCCAAACTAAGAGGATTCTGGCACTTTATTCCATTTAGATATTAGGTGATAGTTTACCATTAGAAAGAGTGATAATGGCTGAAGAATGCAGAACTAATGCTGAAAATAAAGCCTTCCAATTAATTTTATGAATACATTAAAAAAAAAAAAGAGATCTCAGAAAATTTAAAAATGAAACTAGACTCCACTAGTGGGTCCTGCAGCCCTAACTGACCTTATGTTCAAGGAAACTTCTGCTACTTCAGGAAATTTTTAAAAAGCCTTTTTAAAATACTTTCCAGTGTGCAGCTTACATCCGACTTAAACAGAAAGATGAAATGGATGATTTTTTTCAGAAACAGATTGAACATATTCTAGTGTGGATATTTCAAAAGTAATTCTCTCCTTCCTTTTTATTTCCTAGAATAGAACATAAATTGAAGTGCCTTCTGAAACTTCTTGACCAGGGTGCTGAGAAGGGTTCAAAGATGCCTAATAGAAAGTTCTGTTCCCAAATTAGGACTCTAAAATTAAGGGAAATGGTGACAAGGAAATGTATGTATGTAATAAAATATAATCTGAGTAAACTAAGCAACAATTTGCTTTGTATTTTCATGTTTATTTTACAGGATTCTTATAGAAACAAATGATTACTGAAAGAAGGAAAACATCTAAATAACTAAACATATTCTTCCAAGCCTCTGAAGTCGCCCTTCTCTCCAAGGTAGGGAAAAGGTGAGTACCGGCAATGATGAGCAAGAGGAATGCAGAATACAAAGACTCAAATAAAGACTGAGTAGCAACTGATCTTACTTCTTATAAAAGTCAATACTGACAGGAAAGTCCATACCACCGTATTAGATAAGCCAATTAGTTCTATTACTTCATAGTCGTAGTGAAACATATCCCTCAAGCATTTATAGGCTTTGTTTTGACTGTCAAAGTCTTATCCATTTCAGTTACAATTTATGTACAGCAAAAAGAGCTAAACTTCATATTGGAGCTGTGTTGGCATGACCTAGTACTAGAACACCTGTTCCATAGCTCCTTTATTTCATATCAGACTGAAAAAAGAATAACAGGATATAGTTTATGGAATATTTTCATTTTTATACCTGTGAATACAGATAGAGAAACTGTTGAGCACCTGAACTAAGGAAGCCAAATTTTCTATGCATTTGTCTAGAGTTAACTCTGCTATCAAAAAATGTTTCAGATCCCAACTGCAGTGTGTCCTGTCACTGGGATATTTTAAACGGATCTCTTCCAAATAGATTTTCTTGTGCCTTCTAAGGTATGAATATTCAGAGCAGCATTCTGCTTTACTTGCACCTCAAATAAGTTTCTGACTTTGGTATCCTGTGTCATAAGAACAGTTCATGGGAGACTTGAGGTATCTACTGTCTATGAAATTTGATGAAAACTAGCAACAGGTTTCAAAACTGCCTAGCAGAGGGTGCACAGGAAGACAGACATGAAAATGGAGGCAAGTACATTTTCTCATAAGCCTTTTCTCAAGCAGAAGACAGGCTTATTTTTTCACAATTATTAGAAATGTGAAGAACAAATACTAGGCTACTGACATATACATGGCAATCTGAATCAGATTTGTGGATAAATTTAGTTTAGGGCAGGGTAAGTTATTGCCAGGGCACTATGTTACACTCTGAAGTCAAATGGATTAAGAATTAACTATCTGACAGATCTCAGAGACAGTTTTTAGTGAAGAATTTCTACTGAATTATAATGCTTCAATTGTGCCAAACCAGCATTGGGCTTGACCCTATTAAAACCTTGCAAGATTCTTTCTGGCAGCAGATATACAAATAAAGTTGGTAAAATTGGTAGATAGATAACACAAAAATCAGGGAAGTAGCAGATGACAGGTCAGGAGAGCCACAGTAAGTGATCAAGAAGGTATGGTATGCTGGCTGCCTGCAAGAGAAAAAGTTAACATAGCTAAACACAAAGCTATACACTGAAGAGCAGGAAAAGAATATTCAGAATGAAGAAACAAGCTGTATACTGGAAAGCAGTGACTGAAACGGATTGGAAGTTACAACAGAAAAATAACATGTTCTTCCTGAGCACACGGAAAGGCTTCCAAGGTATGTGGTTGATCAGTTCCTTAATACTCTCTGAAACCCAACTTTAAATGACAGGGCCACATGTGATAATGAGTTTATACAAGGAGCATGGGTTGTGCCCAGAACAGATTGGATCTGCATTCAACTCAACCATCTCCGCTGAAGCTGACAAAGAAAATGGCGCCATCATTGAATTTTAGTGAATAATTTTACATGAGAAAATGAGCAAAGGGACTTACGGGCAAAATCAGTTAGCACAGTGTCCATCCATTGTTCAAGAAATACTGCAAAACAAATCATTGCTCAGGACACACTGAAAATGATTTTTGATATCTCTTGTTAGTTCTTAATGTTTCCATATGAAATGCCTAGGATACGAACAGCCACGGTGACAAGTTGATAAGCATTGCACTTTCCAGGGATTCGCCTTCTTACAGTGCCCAATTGTAACCAATTTGGAAGTTTTCCTAAACAGTACATTGTGATATAATATTTTTAAAATAACTTTATTTCTTTTTTTAACAAAAGTATAAGAACCTATCTACTTTATACTCTCTTTAAAGCTCACAGAAGCACACTCAAAGTTGTGTAGTATTTTCTTTTGCTGCATACCCATGTGTTATATCTATGCCTAATATTTTCCTTGAAGTAATTGCTAGATTTACAGTACCAGCATTAGTCTAATTGTGAAAGGTTTTTACATAAAATCTACTCTTTTTGTTGTGAATTTTTTTTTCTCTTAGGTTTTAGCAATTTTTACTAGACATTCAACATATACAGTATTCAAAAAGAGGGGTTTTGTAATAAAGCCAAAATGGTAAGGAGGAAATAAAACAAAACAAACTTTTAACATGATTCTCTGAGAGGGAAATTGGTTTTATGTATTAGCATAGACCTATAAATATGATGAAATTAAATTTAGCATAAACATGCATCAGTTATCCAAAATATTGTAATGTAATTGTAAAAATACAGAAAAAAAAGAGAATCCATCAGTTTAACTTGCACTCTTTCTCCATAGGTTGATGCTAATGAGTTAAAACACACAAATGGGGAATTTATACAATAATCATCACATTTCCTTATCTATTGTCTAAAAGGCAATTTCGTTTTTAGATGTAATTGTTTTAAATGGCTTTTACAGTAAAACAAAAACAGACTATTGCCTCTCGTCTTACAGAAACACCCCACTTTTACAACTCTCTGAACCTTAAGGCCAAAGCCCCATGAGGGCTATAATTTCTGAGTTGCAGACCAAGCGTGTGTTTTCATACAACTGGAGTGTAATGGCTTCCCTGCGATCTGAGGCAATATCAGATCAGCTAGATTAGTGGGCTTTTTTTTTTTTTTTGCTACTTTTGTTGATAACTGATCTTTTCTCAGGAGTAACAGCAACTACTTGGTTGTCAAAAATAAAAATAAACGAGGAAAGATTATAGAATCTCTGTGTCCACTCGTTTTCCTCAGGACAGTGAATTATTTTGTGAGGGAGGACAGTGGTCTGCAAAAGAAGGAAAGTAGTTCAAAGGCTAAATTCAACTGAAAGGGAGACTAAAGGTTTGTGCACAATTGCTCCCTGACATTTGGGCATGTAATTACCATCCATCTGTTTTAGACAGACACCTAGCTCACTGTTTTTGCATTCAGTCACCCCATTTGCATGCACACTTATGGTAATTGCCAATGTAAATATAGTGTGGAAAGTGACATCAGGCCTCCATTTGTTTTAAATGCCATCCACATTTCTAATAGCACCATTAGATTTAGCATTACAGAATTCCATTCCTCATAAATATATTTGGGTTATTAGGTTTCCAAATATTCAGAAGTGAAGGAAATGAGAAAAGAAGGGGAGAAGAGCTGTAAGTAAGAATAAAGAGGTGTTTGAAGAAGCAGCCAGAGCTTAGGATAAGAAATATAGCGACAATGTTGTGATTTACAGATCTAGCATTCGATCCAGAAGCTGGGTAGGAAGGCAAGATGCAGCACTGATCCGAGGAGCGGGACAGCTCTGCAGCGGATGCAATTCAGCACAGCTCTCCTGGAAACAATGAAGCTATGCTGATTTACACAGGCGTGAGATCTTGCTCAATATGTTTAGAGCTTAATGGCTCAATATTAATCTAAAAATCAGAAAAATAACAACTTGTCATTTATTTAACCCCAGCATGATGGAAGGTTAAACTAAATACAGAAAGCCCATAACAAATAGCAGGGACATTCTAAGGTCACCAAATGAAGGCTGTCGTTTTTGTATTCAGGCCAATGATAAAAGAGTTTTTAAATGTTTGGACATTCAATCTATGTAGTGCCACAACCTGAACATACCCCTTTGCCAAACACAGGATCACTAAATCCTCTTGGAATGTTGTTTACCTCTGAATAAATCAAATTTGACAGTGTAGGTTAACTTTACTGATTCATTTTTCAATCACAAGTGATTGATATTTTTTAACAGAAAGAAAGCTACAGAATTCTTATTGTATTACTGAGTATTGGGAGTGATATTGTTCTTGGGTGTCATATGGAAATCCAAGCCATTTTTCAAGTACTTTATTTCCCAGTTGTCTACCCTTTCTGTGAGAGCACAGGAGAGAGTGTACCTAAAATGAGGATCACACGGCAAGATGGTTTATCAATTATTTTAAGTCAGTGCTTGTCTCCCAGAGGCTGTACATGGTGTACTGCGCATTTTACACCATTGGTCCAGTACCAAAGTCCTAAATCCATTATCAAGGCTTTTGACACATAACAATAAAGAACAAGCTACTGAAAGAAGCTGAATGAAAGCTGACATACAGGAAGGTTTATTGCTAGTAGATTTAAAAAAAAAAAAGTCAAAACATGGAAAACCTCCCAAGAAAAGGAAGTAGAAAAATCTCTATTATTTGTTTTTCACATTTTCTTAAAAGGTTCCTCTATGGAAAGGTCAGAAATAAGAAAAATCCTTCATTTAAAAATGTGTATGTATATTTTATTCTCTTAATTAAAAAATAAATACCCAGATAAAATCAGCTAGCACCACCAGCAATAATGTTCATACACTCCACTACTTGTTTGTCCAACTAACTCTGCTATTTTGCTTAGTATCTGTTTAATTATTATATGTAGTATTGCTTAAGGCTACCTGATAAGAGTGTCTATGTAAAAATGACTGTAATTCACTTTTATTATTATAATGACCTTGATCTAAGACAGGAGTGAATTTAATATCACAGAGAATTTTTACAATTTATTGTGCCCAGGTTTATGCCACTTAACATTCAGCATTTAACTGGAGTGCCTAAGTGAGGTCGTTTTAGATGCGCATTTGTTCTGAGGCTCTCTATCTGCTTATCAAGACTGCTGGGCACTGTCAAAAAGCAGTTCAGATGTCAGGTGAATGGAGTTGCACTTTGGGGTGCCCATCACCTCCAATTTCCATTGAGGGAACCAAGGGTACGCATGTTTCTACACATGGTGCTTCAGGTGAGTTAAAACTTAAAGGTAGTTGAACCAAAGCCAACATCTTCTGCCTATTTTGGAGCATGTATTACACAAGTTCTGGGAATACATATATCTTCTTTTTCTTTTAATATATATATATTCTATTTAAAAAATTTGTTTGAACATCAAGATTTCCCAACGGGAAGTCAAAAAATCCAGTGTTCAAATTATAGCTTTGCAGAGAAGTTTTGTTTTGTCTCATTGCAACACGGTTTAGAAGTGCTTGAGCACATACTGTTTCTCATGAAACATCAGCTAATTATTTCTACAGTTGTACATATTCAGGTAATATTTCATAATTTAAGGCATTTTTCCATTCTAAGTGCATTTTGTTTTTCCTTTTGAGATTCACGTCTGAGACTTTTGACTGGGCTGCTTAAGGCCCTTCGTTCCTCAATCTGGTAGGGTAAGCACCTGAAAGTTAGGTATCACAGCACCTCAGTTCTTTTTTATACTGAGCATGAATGAGACTATGAAGAGCAGCAATTCAATGGGACACGGACTGTGGGTAGATTTTATCATTTCTTCTCACTGCCATGCTACAGGAAGAATCCAGGACTTTCCAAAGATTTCCAAAGATGGAAACACACACATACACACAATGGAGGAAAAAAAGGTCAAGTTGCCAAATGGCCAAAACCCTTGTATCCAATATACTCATGTATGATGGTTCAAGTTCTCGATTAACCTTTGAATCCCATCTTCTTAGATGAGTTCTTTAACTGCACAAATATAGAAGAGAGTAAGATAAAACATTTCCAGTTGCACAATTTTGTAAAAATTTAGAGTCATTATACCATTGGACCTGCACAGAATGTAGGTAATCTAATCAGTCTAATAAAGAACAAGGATTTAAATTTAGGTTTCCTATCTACAAGTTATACCACATAACAAGCAGGAAAATTGGTTGCTGTGTTCTAATATGGCAAATCTTTTTGATTAAAAAAAGTCTATTGCAAGGCTCTAATATTAATAGCTATCAGCTGCTAGCAAGTAGCCTTGCCTTTCCCATATATTTTTTAGTAAAAGCTGCCATCATTTATTAACTCCCTTAATTTAATAGCCAGATCTTTACTGTGCAAGCAACTGCAGAAATGATTAAATTTCATAGAAATTGCTGTCAGTCTGAGCTGCCTTCAATATAAAGGTGCTGGAAAAAGTGATTACATTTAACAACTAGAGTTATTTCTAAACAGAGGAGTTAGCTGAATGAATAAATATTAAACAGGAAAATTTAAAGCATATAAAAAAGTTCAGAATTTTCAATTGATGCAGAGAGAACGATCGGAGTATCTCTTCTGACTTCTGCCTGACATAGGCCATACCACTGAACCGAGTAATTCCAATAACAACACCTGGTAAGGTAACTGCTCTTCTTTTTGCTCAAGATTCCTGTCATGATTATTCAAGCATCCATCACTCTAGTTTTCTGTCTGTATAACTCTTTCTTTCCCATACTACTTCCCCCTTCCTCTTTGCTATTGATCCTACATGGCAGTAATATGTAACGTACACGATCACTTTCCTACACATTCTTCCTAGAAATTATCCTAATTAAAATCTATTTTATCTTCTGTTTACAATAAACATACCAATTAATTATTATTTTTTACTCTATTGGATGGACTTGAAATATCTGGGCATATTCATAATGTAATCCATGGTCACAACATCAGCATTCCTGTGAGGGTCAGCTGTTGTTGCGCAAATGTTAAGCAGAACTAATGTGGCCTGCAAACCTTTCCAGTTCTACTGAAGCCCATCATTACCCTCAATGTAATCAGGATTTCACCCTTGACATTTATCTAAAATTCTTTCAACAACTAAATCACTTCACTTGTGAAAAAAAATGTTAAGGACTTCATAGTAAAGTTATTTCCCTTGTAAGATTTTCCAATATTTTCTGTTTCTAGCTAGAAAAAACAATAGCCACAACAGCAAAAACACTAGTGAAAAGAAAGACTATGAGAACAGTTGCCCAAATTTATACTAGGTAGCCCACTAAGTGCTCCTATTATTATTTTCTTCTTTAATACTTTAGGTCATTGATTTAGGCCATTTAATACATTTAGGCCATTTAATACATTTAGGCCACTTCACCCTGTGAAGAAACACTCCCTGCAATATTTCTACAGCAGCACATTTAGGAGCGGATACAGGAGTAAGATAATCAGAGCCTCCTGAAACACTTCCCAAGACGTCAGCCAGCAATGACCATTCCTCTTAATCCAATTTGTAAAAGAATATTTCCAAAAGATATCATAATTCCGTGCATTCCCACAAGTTTTCTACGGGCCAGTTTTTCGGTGACCTGAACCAGAGGCTGTAATTCTTCATTACACAAAGGCCCCTCTTTGGTGCGCAGGTAAGTGAGGAGCAGTTTCATACCATCTAGATGACAGTTCAAGATGAGCAATATTAACTTTAAATAGCTGATTAATCTCTTTATAGACCATGCTTAATCCTTGGACAGAGCCTTGCAGTTATTAGCACCACCTGGTGCAATATGCATCAAATTTACCACTGTTGTTGAGACAGACCAAAGCTTATGCTACATTTCAATTCCATTTAAGGTTTTGAATTAGGATTTAAATGGGATTTGGGGTGTAAAGTGAAAGTGGTGGTTGAGCTTGTCATTTGCCAGGGTTGTACTCTTGCTCTTAACAGACTGAGTGGGATATCTAGACCTAAATAGGCAAAGTTATATGCCTTTTATTAACTCCGTAAATACATTCTGCCAGAAATTATAATAACTTTTAGATGTAACTTTTATGGAGTTGACAAAATATTTTTTAAAAGCAATCATCAAAAGGATAATGTCTTATCAGGTCCCTTTTCTTGCATGTCTTTATTGAACCGCATGAAACTAGGCTAAAAATGCCTCAATGCTTTGTGCAAGGTATTACAATGAAGAGCACTAAAAAAAGATACAATGAAACAGTTTCTTTTCTCCCTGATTTGTGCAGACCAGAGACACCCATAAACATGCAAAATATGGAGGAGGAGGAGGGAGAGGAGATTCTTATTGATTTGGTCAGTTGGTAAAGAGGGTAGGACAGTAAGGGGAATGTACAGTACCTGTGTTTTGATCTTTCTTAAGGTTGTAATAGAGAGGTTATACATTTCATCTGAGCTGACAGCAGTTTGAAATGTTATAGATAGGCTTCTCGAGCGCAACCATTATTTACTGTTTGACTGTAATGTCAGTCTTTTTCTGCTTTTTCAATATTGTTTGCACTTTGCCTTTGTGAAAAGGGTCTTGATTGAACCATACAAGGAGAGATATTTCTATCTTTCTATGGGATCAATGAAGATGTGTTTACAGGTCCTGGACACAGTGTACACACCACAATAATGGATTTCAGTCTGTTTGTTGACTGAAAGCTCCTTTTCTTTGTAACTTGTCAATCTTGTATCTATTACTTGATTGCAACATAAAAGGCTATTTGGACAAGCTCTGAAACAACAACTGTATCAATCCAGCTGAAGCGGTTACCTGCACTAAGTATGCAGCCTTTAGCAAGATCAATCACTTAAGACTTGAAATCATACAGGACTTTATTTGCCTCTCCATCTGTCATCTGTACAGCTTGTACAGTTTGCTTTAAAATATTTTTATTGAAATGATAGTAATCAATATGTTACCGCAATGAAATGATGAAAATTAAGAACTCCACACCTAGCTGTTACTTTATAATTCAAACCACAAACAGCAAGTGTACCCATGAATCAGTACTCCAGCACACATGTTCTGCAGGTCTGATCTCCTGGATCCTGCACGGTCAATGTGTATTTAGTCAAGAATGACTGTCCGTTCTTCCTCAAATTATGCAATACTGTAAACTGGAGGAAAGTAGGTGTGTGCTAAACCTCTGTTCTAAAGCATCTGTTCTCATTACAATTATTGAGATGTGAAAGACACATGCATTCATAATCCTGATACAAGTATTCCTCCCCTAAAACAAAATACTGCTAAACTGTATGATTCAATGAGCTCCAACAGCTGCAAACTCCACAGGCTGACAGGAGGCAGCATAAGCTCTATCTGAGACCTTAGACTGCTGCACAGAAAAATAAAACAAGAGACACTGGCTTGTGGATGTCCAAACAGTCCAAAAGGAGTGACACCTCAGGGAGTGCAAGCCAAGTCAAACTCTAAGTTTGACTTGACTGCTGGAGAGCTAACCAAGAAAAGGTTGCAAGGGCAAACACTATAATCACGGTAGCAGCAGAAGGAAAGGCAGAGACAGAGACTCAAAGGCCAACAGCAGCTACAACCAGAGCTGCATTTTCTTGATTTTCCTCTCTCTCTGCTTTGTGCTGACTAGATCCAGCAGTGGGAGCAGCTGATCTTCCTAACTCTCCAATTCCACAGGTCCTACATGTGTGTAGCCAGTCTACTGAGGAAAACTATTGCAGCTCCAATGCTATCATATAGGAAACCTTCACTGGTTGTTAACATCTTTTAAGTAATGCAGCTTTTCAAACTGGAATGTAGAAAACTTCTTTTGAAATTGCATAAGGCCTTGGCCAATCATTTGACTTTGTCCATACTTACAAAACTCATAAGCAATTAGCTTCTATCTGAATGAGGCCCGGTGCTAAAATCTTGTCCATTTGAAAAAGCCACAGCAATGAGTTCAAAAAAATGACTGGGTGATCAGTGTCTTACCTATTCAGCAATGCTATTCTCATACACTTTCCACATCCTAGTTATGAGATGGTTTTTCTCTATTGCCTTTACATTCCTGAGGCTCAGTAAAATAAGCTCTATTGTAATTTTAGGAAATATTTGTGTGGTAGTCCTCTTGCTTTTGTAGAAGTCAAGTAGAAGACTCAAGGGTGCAAAAGGTATTGGGAGCAGTGGGCAACATCATATATAACACATGACTTTTGGCTATCTTATGCTATTGTGTATGTTAACTTAGTGTGTTTGCTTAAAAATTGCTTCGTAGTCATAACAGTTATATAGACTTCCAGATATTTTCCCTTTAGTACTAAACAATCATAGAAACACTGACATGGTTCTGTAGGTTTGCACACATAGGCATTGCACAGAGAGGCCTAAAAAGCTACTTTTAACTTGGTTTCTGATCACGTGGCCAATCAGTTAGCCAAATTCAAATACAACTCTGAAAAAAAGATGTGTTAAAAGAAATCTGGTGAATCCTAAGAGCCTCCCAGAGTTTTATGGAACTATTAGTTTAAAAAAGTACTAGAAGATAATTTGTAGAGATAAGTAAGTTTGTTTCAGTCTTGATGCTACAGGATTTATTGCATTAGTTCTAATAATTTGGGGCATATGATGCAGTTGGAGAAAGAGAATGAATAAAACAAGTACATTTCTGCCTTTTTATCCTGTTTTCAATGTCTAAAATGGAAGTTTCTAAAGATAGAAGAGGAGAGCAGCAGGAGCACTCGTAAGGGATGGAAGCTGCAACAAATCAGTATTCCATTTACAACGCCAGCCAGCGAACAGCTTTCTATAAAGCACAGTATGTGAAGAAACAGTTAAAAAACCTTGTTTTGTTGTAGAAAGAAAAAGGAGAGGAATAAAATATTCACCAAATATATATATATATAAAATAATAAAATATATATTAGAGTGTCTTGCCACATCTGATACTATGACAGTCAGAAATCCCTGAACAGGATGAGCTTGTGTCTATAACTAGTTATTTCATACAGACATCTGAAAGATCCAGCTTGTGAAAAGCTAACAGTACAATTCAGTGGCAGCTTCTCAGTGCCAGCAGTTTAAGTTCTACGTAACTGGTTTATGCTGCTACTTAAAATGGCATTGTTGGACTCGAGCTTTTAAACAGGAAAAGTCTGTCTACATAAGAAATGCATGGCAGAATGGTACAAGTAAAGAAGCCTAAACCTGACAGATCTGACTTTTCACAGATCTGCCCTGAGAGCCATCAGTTGTAGGATGCTAAACACAGATCGGAGATCATAAATCAGCAGTAGTGTGAGGATAGGCATGACAAAGATAAAGAACTTAAATTCAAGTCAAATTAAAAGGACATACTACAATGCACTGTTTTCTCACGAAACTATTTTACATTTGACATCCAGAGGAACTTGAAAGCGTTTTTCCTATCACTGACTTATTTTGTAAACACAGGGGACAAGGCACACATTTTTCCCTTAAAGGTACAGTGTATATTCCAATCATGTCAATGGAAACCTCCCTGTTTTTTGTCTTAAACTGATTTCCCTCTTGACAGCCTCATGTCACCTCAATGTCACTACCTCTGTCAATCTCAGTCAGTTTTTCTCAGCCACAAGTAGAAGAAAATTAAAAAGAAAAACTGTCCAAATATGTTGTTTTCAAAGCTCAGAGCAGAGACCATTTTGTAATTAGTACACAAATGCTCAAATTTTAGCTGTATAATTCCTGCCAATCCACTTAATTGTCCCACCAGAATTATAAACCTGGATGTATCCTTATCACTTTTCAGGTACACATGAAAAAAATAAACAGTATGTCTCTATGTATAGAAACATGTGCATCAGTGTCATGTACTGGCTGGCGCTGTTTAAGCCAAGTTCTGACATAGAGAGAAAATTTACTGCCTAAGCAGGAGCTTAAAACATAATGGAAAGAAAACAAAGTTTTGATACATATAGAGAGCACCAGTAACACAGTAATTCAAATACACTAGCAGATATAAGCATATTTACAAGCCTAAATGTTTTACATCAGAAAGAAATGTTAGTGTAAGAAATTATGGTGCATCAGGTCACATAGTTTGACAACACTGAAAACTACAACTGTTCTTAACTAAGTTTTTCAAAACTTTTGCAATATAACCACAAGTGTGTTCCTGTAACAGTTCCTTAAATCAGCACAGTATGCAAAAAAAAAGGATTTGTTTATCACGTTCTTCATTCAGTCTTGAATAAGCCTGAATTGGGAACCAAGTCAGATCTTTTCTCAAGTTGCATAAAAGTATCTAATCAGTAGGTTCAGATTAATCTTTAGCACAAACGGGAGTGCAAGCATTCTAGGAACTCAGGTTGTGTTTCCTTATTTTCTAGCAGTTTACAAGCATAGACTGGTGATTCTCAATAATCTCGCTTAAAAAGAAAAAGACTATTATTGCAATTCTACCACTTTTTAAAGGGAATGCTGTGTAACATTTACAAAATGGGGACAAAAAGTTTATGTTTAAAAACAGATTCTTATTAAATTAAGTAAAAACATATTTTAGAAATCATAGACAAATTTTCGTCAAGAAACACTTTGCAAAAAAGGTTCTAATATCCCTGCCACAAGCAAATGCACCCTCCTACCACTCCATCTGAAAGAAATGGAAGTCAGAGATTTCCTTCTGTTGTGTGAAAACACTGAATTACTACATCATGTTGTAAACAGCAACATGAAAACAGTCTCACATTTGAATTTGACTGCAGGAAGATACCTGCACAGCTAAACATTAAATATGAGTGTAATAGCTTTGTTTATTCTTAGCATGGTGAATCTTTGGAAGCTGCATCATAGCATCTTAAAACTGGGAGGTGGGAGGAATAACTGTCGATTTTGTGCTATTCTCAACACTGTGATACAAGTGTCTTGCACATGATTCCTCTCTAATATGCAAGTAGGGCTTTGATGCAAATAGAACTTAGGCAGAACCTTTGCACTTAGAAAAAAAAATGCAATCTGTAAAACCTCTGCTTGAATGCAGAGCCCTGGTCGCATATTCCACTGACATCCCACACTCAAGCTCTTTTAGCATCTCTTAGCTGCTTAAAAATACAAGCAAAAAAAAAAAAAAAAAAAGGGCCAAAACAAACAAAACAAAATCCTGCTCTATTTCTTCTAGACCATAAAATTCTGTCTTCAGGAAAGCTTCTTCTCAGTTGTGAATTTACAACAAGCACCTTCTTTCAGGACTGATTAAGTCCTGGAGCATCTGGACATTTAAAGCATTCCCTATTTGTAACACTTTAAAATATCTCAATATCTGGGTATCTCAAATCCTATTTTGAGAAGCCTAACTTACTGCAGTAATTAGTCTGGTAGTCTTCACATCTAATACTGTTCCGCTTTTTATGCGAGATCCATGTGCTCAAGGTTTAGCCCTTGCAAACTGAGAACTGCCATGCCTAATTACTTCTCTGGATTCTCACTTACTATCAAAAAGGTTCTGATGTAATGCTTTAAAATTACTGTATAAGAGAGATATGATTAAGTTCCATAACTGATTTTATGGTTTATGAACTTGACAACTTTGATCTAAAAAGTATTCTTGGAAGTATCATCATCTTAATCAAGGATTTCTCAAGGATCAAAAATGATGCCCCAATGGTGGACTATCACATATATTTATAGGTATTGTAGACATCTGTGCATTCATGTCATAAATATTATGCAAATGAAACATATGCCCACAGATAAACATGCTTACTTAAACATTATCTTCATGGAAATACATATCATAATATTACGGCTGATTAAAACAATCAATTAATTCCTCCTACAGATACATAAGGAGACACATCACAGATATTCATCAGATTTCCTTTTCCTGGAAAGTTGGTTATCTTTCTAATTCTTGCAGGTATTAACTATCCGATAAATTCAGCATATCCCTAGTTGTAAGCTGTCAGGATGTGACATAACATCATATAACATGATGCTACATGGTACATAATGCCTTAAATTAAAAAGAAAAAGAAAGCAAGGCATTTCTTTCAGAGAAATAGTAGGTAGCTAATCTGAATATTTGGGGTAATTGGCTCTAGGAAGAGAGAGGGATCATTATTTCAGGTTCCCCAGTGAGTGTTAATTAGTCATATTGCTTCCTTGTTTGACAAAGAGAACATTGCTCGTACTGCTAAATCTATAATGACACATAGGCTTTTGGAGCACAGGTATTTTAAACTACCTTGACTGACTGACAGGTGAGTAATTCTATTCATAGTTGAGAGTGCTCATGGAGGCAAAGTTATGTTGTCTTATAAGCATATGAGTTTTCTTATTCTAATCATGTGAAGTCTTATTTTTAAATAGCAGAGAACAAATTGCACTCGGACCACTAAATGGAGTCCTCTCTTTGTAAGTATAAAGGGTACAAGCTTAATTTTAGGAATAAAGCGCCAGTGCTAAACTTAGCCAGCTAACAGTCAATATCTATATGTAAATTATAGGTATCTTGCTGGCATATTAGGTATCTAAATCCAACACTGAGGTGCAAGAGCACTAAAAACTTGACATAAGAAACAAATGGATCTATGGATCTTTATCTTGGACCTGGCTACTCTGTCCAAAGGGACAGAAAGAAAAAAATTGGTTATGCTTCATGTATGAGCCTCAGATTAAGGTATTCATTCTAAGTACCATTAATTTATAAAAGTCAAATAGGTCTGTATGAACTTCTGATTAAGGTACTAATTCTAAATAACAATATTTTTTTAAGTCAATTCTTTAGGAAGGACTTAGAGAAAAAAAAATTGAAATGTTTTCAAATTGCTTTTTCATCTCAAATCTGCACACTCTTTTCTTCTAACCACTAGATCATTGGTTGCAACAATACACAGGAGAATTGTTTCATTTGTGAGAGTTTGGTGTTTAGGTTGTTTGGAGGTTTTTTGTGTGTGTGTGCACGTGGTTTAATGAGAAACACATTATCTAACTTAGTAACTCAGATACCTGTGAAGTACCCCATTTCTCTTCTGTGTGTCACGTTTACCTTACACGTGCTAGCCTGAAGAGCCAAGAGATAAGCAGTTAAAGATGAACAGATGATTCTTGCTAGTAGTCTTAACCTCCTTAATTCACTGAGCTAATTCATTCTGTTGATCAGACTTTCCTACTATGGAAGTGGTTTCAGAGGGCAGAGCAATGGCTAAGAATGGAAACAACTTCACCCATCCAGTCACTGAAGTCACTGCTGCATGTCTGTCTGAACAACTAGACATCTATCTCTTCCCAACAACTGCATAAACAACCACAGCAGCACTTAATACAATAAACACAACAGTATCTGGAAAAAACAACGCCTTTCTCAAGAACAACCCAGTGTCAGAAAAGAGCGTTACTTCTTTCATTTCATGTTTTAAATGCTTCCCTCACAGTTCAGGTGTATTTCAACTACTTGCTGCTTTTCTCTGAAAAAATCCCTTTTAAATGATACCACAGTAAAATAAAGTACGTAAACTACAATGTGATACACTTACTGTATTGGTGTGATGTAGCTGACTTCACAGAGTAGCACTCAGTGATCAGAGTATTAGGCAACGATCAGAAAACTTAACTTCGGAACTCAGTTGTCCCATCTTCCTCACAAATACAATGGGCTTCAAAATATATCATGATGTCTACAGCATTGTGTAAACGCTAGGAATTAATCTGAACACGACTGTTCAGCATGAAAAGGTATGCGTTATCCAGAACACTTGATGAGATTCTCTCAATGCCTAAGAGCAGAGCACCTTTTATCACAAGTGAGTATACTTCACATGACATTGAAGGGTACAAAAACTCCATCTTTTCATCCTTACTGTGAGAAAACAGAGCAAATGAAAGAAAAAAGTACAACAGGCTATACAATGGCATTTTAAGTAGGCATTAGGTATGATAATTGAGATGATATGATAATGGACATCTGTACCCAATCTTCTCTACTCAACTTTCAAAATTCGTATTAAGAACTTTAAACAGCAAATCTCCAGATGTCCTGTGACTAAATTTCTAGGCCATTCTTCCAAGAAAAGAGAATTGGTCTCACAGTGCTTAAGATTGTCTATATTATTCCCTCTTGGGACACATGAGAAACTCCTATTATCATCGAGTTATGCACATGAGTCAAGAAAAGGAGATACCTAAAATAGTCTTTTAAAGCCATTTTAATACTACCTTGCTTTGCAGTATGTGGCATTTAACATTTTCAAGGCACCACACAGACACTAACTAATGAATTCTGACAACATCCCTGTGAGGTGAGTGTCTATAATCATCACCATTTACAGGTGGAGAAGCTGACACAGAAGGCCAACTCTGTACATGAGCTACAGTAGGGATACATTTAGCCAGATTAGTTAAGTGTCATAAAGAATTTTTAAGAAGTCCTTTCTGTATGTTTGCAGCAGAGTTGGAATTAGAACTCAGGGATTTCTCTCTTCAGTTCTCAGACCTAGTATATGAACACATTAATTGCTAATTTTAAGCACCTCTGGGCCAAACCTTCAGCTGCCATAAGCATCTGCAATTTTTCTGAACACAACATAGTTGTACCTGCTTACACCAACACTGAGCTTTGTCTAAAGACTTTCTGAAAAGTTTTACAAAACAACACTTCATGCTTGATTAAAAAGAAATAAAATCTCATTTTTTGGCAGCACCTGGCTCCTTTAGAAACACGTGTTTACATTTTGCTGAATTACACAAATACACTATGCTTTTTGGATAGCTGCAGACATATTAATATTGAACTGCAGACAACCACATGTTGGTAATGAGCCCATTTTGTGTCTTGGCTCATGGAAAAGAATGTGGAAATGCCTTGTTCTGTGGTATTTTTCCTCTGACAGTACTGATACAGTGCCGCAGGCACTCTGAAAATAATAGCATAAGGTTAACTGACAATTGCATGTGTATTTACACCGATAGCCTGATATTATCATATTGTTAAAGAAAGAAAAAATCTGGGGCTAGAATATGCAACTAAATAAATTTCTAGCTAGTGAGAGCAAGTGAAGGTAGGAGAGACATTACGCTTAAGCTGTTCACATAGCCGATGTTCTGTATATACACAATTTCAAAAATCATGGAGAAATGGCAAGAAAAGCAATGAAAAGCATCAGTCCAGCACTACTTGCACCCCCCCTGTTCCTGTAATAGTTAGATAGAAGCTTTCCTTGTTCCGTAAATACACTATCAGCCCATACAACACAAGCAGTGAAAGTGTCAACTAAAAAATGGAGTGAATTTTGACAACAAATATTAATTCCAGGAACTAGAGGAGAATCTGCAGACCCTGAATTGTAGGGTCTCAAAACCTTCTATTTGTGGGGCAATTACGAAATAGTGTCATTACGCAACACAAATGTACTTTTTATACTTGTCATGGCCCGCAGAATGCACAAATCAGGCATTATAACTAACTTGCCTGCCAGGTTCCTGAAGGACCCCAACCCTACATGCTTGATTAAGTAGAGAGAGTGCTGCTGCATTCAATGCATTCAAAGAATCTGAAAAAATTCAGCCTAGCTATGCCTCACGCTTGTGTCCTTCCCTGTACCCTGCAAATCAACCCCCGCCCCGTACCACCTGTGCTTTTTATGTCTTCCTGCACATACACAATTGCATTAAGCTGTACAACTTGCCACAAACCACTGCTCTTTAACTTAACACTTTTCATTCCTACAGAATTAAACCAGGTCCTTCTACTGTGTTTAGAAAACTTTTTTTTTTTTCCATTTCGTTTTTTTTTTATGGCTTTTCTTGGTAGTTCGTGAAGTTAAAAATATCTCTATAAACTAAGCATTTATGATCTTTACTAAAGCATACTTTTTCCCTTTACCTGGGCATGCTACATAAAAAAAAGTCTTGCATTTTACCTATAAAGTAATTACTACAGGATTTATTTGTTTTTTTTTTAGGTGAGAAGCACAGAAATAAGACACAGGCAGGTCATTTTAGAAGTTGTAACTATTTGTCCCTCTTTTGTACAACCAAAATCAAGTCTCTTAAAGTATATATTCTGTAACTAGAAATGATTATCTGCAAGTTTAGGTGGCATCATGGTTTTGGCATTTATCATTGAAGAATTTAAGGTATGATTTCTGGGAAAGTACACTATACCTAACCTTTTCACCAGTCTGTCTCACTGTCTGACTTTAAATATATTTTTTACTCAATCAATAATTTCTTAGCTGACAAAAACAATTTTCTAAAAGCTGTAGTAGTATGTAGAATTTGTTATACAGCAGTAATTCAAGTTGTCATGTTGTCCAATAGAAATATTACCAGAAGGCAAGCCACCAGTTTCAGTCACTGTCACTGGAGTTTAAACAACAACACGGCATTTGAGAAACTGGGGTTTGCTATAAAATCTACCTCAGCTGGTAGTGGTGACTTTCCACATCATGTCACCTTAGGTGGTGGAGTCAGTCAATACCTTTTGAACTGTTTCTTACTGAGAGGAAAAGGAATTGTGAAATGCAGGGGACTGAAAAAAGAACTTTTGCATCATTGAGCTGGCATGTTGAACATGATGCAGTACCACTACCAGAACATATACTAGAGCGAAGCCCTTAACAATTGTTACAACCCTTAACAAATTATTAGAGCAAAGACAATATCACAACTATGTGCATGTTCCCTCTTAGACAGCTTAGCAAGGACTGGGGAAATAACAGAGAGCACAGGAAGCTTAGACCATCTTTTCCCTCCTTCCCCCACTATCTGTGAGCCCATCCTCACTGTTCCCAGCAGAGGAAGAGCAAAACATAAAGCAGGGCTACAGTTATATGGCCCTGTATTCAGGGAGAATTCCACCTCTTGGTTCACCTCAACAATGCAGTTTATCAGAGTCAAATGTGTATTACACAATCTCTGAACAAAAAGTCAATTTCCTGAAACTCCTCAAGAAACTCATTTATGTATAAAACCAATTAAAATTAATTCCTTCAGTGTGATGCTTCTTATGTTCCTCTCTCTAAAAGCAGTTAAGTTTTATAAAGTTTTATTAATCAAAGCGTTAACTCAACCATATTTGAATAGGTTTGAAAATAACTAAAATGTGAACGAACTCTATATAGTGTAATAGAGGTCAAGTTAGTAGCTCTGTGTAGTCTTAAACATGTGACAAGAACCAGCAGAAGCAATCATCACTATTATTTTCCAAAGAATGTGTATTGCCTTACAGGTCATTAAAACAGTATCACTAACCTATGGTAAATAATAAAACAAACAAAAAATTCTCAGGCAAATCCAAAATGAAAATGTTTTGTTTTTCATCAGGAAAAGGGTTAGTTTATACTATATAAATAAATTTTACATCTTCTCATTTTCCCACCTTTCTCTCCTCCACGACACTGCAATTTTACAAACTTGCAATAATTTTTGAATGGAGGTAGCGACTTCAGATGACCCAAATGTTCTATTGAAAAAAACAGACTAGTTCTACTCATAGCGTTAGTTTTGCACTTGTTACAGAAAAATCAGGCAAGATCTACTACAGCATATAGCACAACTATTCCCTTGCTTGCATTTCCTGTCCAGCACTGCTGCCTTTCCACGAAGCTCTTCTTCTCTCCTAACTCATTCCTGACTTCCTCTTACAGAAGATGAGGCTCCTCAGTGATGTTTCTCTCTAAATTCAGAATAGCAGTGAGCTCAATGAAGATGATCTTACCTTTAGCATTCATGAGACATCTGAAAAGGGATTTTAAGGCAGCCACTTGATGTCCTTCAGAGACGTGCAAAGCCCTTCCTGCACTATATGTTATGCTGCACTGGACAGCCCTTAATGAGGGGCATTTGAGTCCTTTGGGTAGTAAATTCATACCTCTTCTATTTCACTTCTGAGATCCAAAAAAGTGAACCGGAAGAACATTATCTTAAGGATTTTCATGGAGGCAGCTTGTATATAAATATATACGTTGGAGCATGTAGCATGCACCTCCAAAGCACAGTATAGTAATACAGTTCCCCATTCATAAATCCCTCTCTTCAGCTACTGTTTTGCATACTAAATTGATATACAACTTGAAAGGGTCATTTCTTTTTCATATTAGCATAGTTAGATACTTTTTATTTTCTTTGTACTCCATACCATTTCCACGAACACCCCAAACAAATACTAATTCTACCTTCACAGTAGTAATCAGTTCCGATGCAGCAGAAAAAGCAAATAAAAGAATAAAAAAGATTTTTGAAATAAATGAATATGCATTATCTTATACAGAACATATTTTAAAGAAAACAACTTTTCCCGAATCTTGAATAGATTAAAACACCAGAAACACTTCCCCACTTCCTGTAAAATTGTGTAATTTCTTTGCGCTTTTTGCCTCATTCATAGTCTCTCCACATATATTCAAACCTCACTGTTCATTCCTGATTAAATACTTGTTCTACTGATACCACATTGATGCTACAATCCCATACAAATTATTTTAGGACAACATGTAACTTTGGATTTACAGTTAGCCGAAAGCTGCTGAAGAGCTTCATATCTAATGAGACACAAGTTATTTCTTTTACCAGACTGATAGAACTAAATGAAGCAAATGAACTTTTTGCTGCCCAAGCCATTCTTTAGACTCTGTGTCATGAAGCTTGCTTTTGCAACTACATTTATAAAATATTTTACAAATCTTATTCACATGCATGTTTTTATCATCATGACTACACAAATGCTATTGATGCTAGTTAGGGTAACTAGAAATGATAAGAACAGAAATGCTAGCTGGAAACTGCATTTCAGATTTTTCATATACTATGTCCATACCATCATTATTTTAATGTTACAGTGTGGACAGTTATATACCAGGAATATAGTGTCTAATAACTTTGGGTGGAGGAAAATTACTAATTTGAAGAGATGGATGGGGTCAATGAATGCATTCTGCTTCCCAAGCATCAGGGCTGTTGTTAAGAATGCAACTGAGGATAATACTGGGGTTTTTTGAGCACTTTTTGCACACTTCAGATTCCTCCAGCATTGTGGCTTGCTGTCTCCCATTTTACCAGGGTACATCACTTGGGAAAACCGTTATATACTAAAAAAGCAGCATTTATTTACCTGTCCCCCTAGGCAGCAGCGATTTCCATGGCAGCTCTGACAGCACAGCACCATACCTGCTGGGATGAGGTGGGATGTTGTCATACAGCTGAAAGAGATCTGGCAACCTGCAGCAGCTCCACACGCGCCAAATAAATAAGCTTATTTTTAAATTACACCAAGGATGCTCTGCCCATTGAGGCATTTCACTAGTAAACATTCATTTCTGCTACTTTTTCAGAATCTATGGGTCATTTTTATTGCTCTTTTCATAGGCTTGCACAGGTGTGACAAACTTGGACAGTAACTAGTTCCTTGTTAATTTTAGTTTGCCTTAAAAATACCAAAAAAACAAAACAAAACAAAACAAAACAAAAAAACTTTTAAATGCAATCAAACCTTGCAATGCAACATTTGTTTCTTACATCCGGGGCAATGCAGAGAGCGGGAGGAGGTGGTGACACCTTGGCGTCCCCTGGTGGCTGTCTGGGTGGAATGGGGCAGAACTGGGCAGAACCAGATAGAACCGGTCAGAACCAGTCGGCTCCAGCTGGGGACAGTTAGGGGTGGGACCAGTGAGGCACTGCCCCAGCTCAAACCAAGTATGGGGCACCCTGGAAAAACACAGTGGGTGGGTTGCTCGTTCTCAGTCCTTCCTTGTGTTCTCATCCTCCTTGCCTCTGAGGAGCTCATGGTGCTCAGGCCCTGGTGGCTGCCTACAAAACTGCAGCCAAAACAAGGGGCCGCTACCAGCACCTTGCCTTGTACTCCCAGATTAACTAGAAAGTGCCAGAAATGACTGTTTCTTGCTGTTGGAGATGGCAGTTGATTGTAAGCATAACGGCTAAAATGAAGGGAGGGCAGATTTACACAGTGGCTTGATGGCCTCTTAGTTAATCAATCCTTGGGGTGCCTTTCAGGGTGGGATGGCTCTAGCCTGGGTATACTGCCTTTTTTCCACTTTGATGCTGTTTACACATTTTTTCATTAAGTAACAGAATTACACGTGTATTTTTCCCCATGGAACAAGTGCTCTGGCTGGACGCCATCCATCTGAAGGAACTTTCAAACTCCCTATGTATACACTAACATTTGGGCAGGTTTTCACCGACCGCATACTTGAGGAGGAATTTTTAAACAAGAACTGACATGGATTCCTGTTTCATTTTTCTCCACCGTGTAATGGAATAGCATGTCTGGAGTAACTGAATGCCTTTTACTACGTTCAGCAAGGAGCACTTGGCATCACTTTACAGGAAGTGGAGAAAGTGGCTGGTTTAATAGCATCATCTTGGAGAAATGCCTCACCATCATTGCAACTACCTCCTTTATGTTACAAGCTATGCATTAAACCTTCTTCTAAATTCTTAACTGTAATTCAGAAGGACCAGTCCTACATGAGAAGAACTGAACACAAAAGTGAGAGGGAACATGGAGTGATAGTTATCACTGCTAGGGCTAACTGGAGTGTGTTGAGACTTCCACAAGAAAAGTTAGAAATTAGCAACTTTAGGTTTGTGTTAGTCATGCTTGCCTTATAAAAAGGACACCTGCACATAGCCAATTTGTATTCTTACAAACACTTGTGCAAAAAGTGAAATTACAGAAGGAAGTGTGTGTTGGCATAAATAAGATTCTCAGCTCTTCTGTCAGTTACACAATTAGGCCTAATCTTGCAGGGATAGTATTTTTGTGAACTGTGGGATTTTGAATAGTTTCATCTTCCATTGTATGCTATATTATGGGAAAATCAAGCCCCAAAGTTTTCTCACAGCCTTTGTTTTTGATCTAGTCCTTCTCCCTCTGTTAAATCTTAAACCTTCTTGCTGTTATCTTAGACTTGGTCTCATTTCATGCTTCTGAGTTTTAAAGTGTGTCATCTCTGTGACAATGCCCATTTTTTTTCTACTAATTGATCTCTTGATTCATTTTTTTTTCTTTTTAGGGAAGATACTGGTTGATCTCTTGATTCATTATTTTTTTTTTTCTTTTTAGGGAAGATACTGCTTCTTATCATAGTCATTCTTTTTGTTGACAGTGAAAGTACAGTTTAGTATAAAATATGATTAAGACAAATCTGGATGAATGAAGAAGTTTTAATCTCTGGTAAAGCAAACAAGAACATCTTTGTCTTGTATATACTGGAAAGTGCGTGAAAACATAAGCAAAATCCTTAGAACAAAACCCGCTAAAATATCAGGAAGGACACCCCACTAAATTTGATGGACATTAGATCAGCCCCCAATAATTATAAAAAACATCCCTCTGCTGGGTAATGTTGCAATGTGTCCAGGTGGCCAGTTAAACCTTATGGTTGCCAAAGTGGTTTAGTGATCTGTAATTATAACGTGGTTGCCAAAGAAGTGGTTTAGTGATCTGTAATTATAACACGTGTGGTATATCACAGAATGCAAAAAAAAGGAATACAAAAAAAGAAAAAGAAAACATTCTTATATTTATTTGCTTAATTAAGCCCATTCTTTTAAACTTGGAGTAACTTATTCTTTTCCGCGCTTCTCCTTTTCCTCTTCTTGAATAGGAGGAGTAGCTATTAGGTAGTCATAGAGATTTTGGTTTTGTCATATGGTCCACACTGTGATATCTCACTCCAGCAAAGTATTTGTCTTGTGTGGTCCTCTCAGTGACACGATATCTTCCAACTAATAAAACGTGTCTGGCCTTATACACTAATTTTCAGTGATAGCTGGAACTGCTCCTTCATCTTACTGGGATTATTAATTCTGACCTACTTCATTCTGTCACTGCTTTATTTTACTTTCTCTCATCTGGATGGCAGCCAGTACCCTTGACCACAACAGACATATGTTTTCGGGGTAGAGGGATTCATATATCAAGCTTTGAAATGTTTTTTTTTCTCACTATCAACAGTTCTTACATCTGCATTTGCTGCTCTGGTTAGCAGGACCTAGCTGAGGAGCTAGTGACATTACCTACAGTGAAGAAGTAAGAAGCAAAAATGAAAGAAATTTTATTTCCCTTTTATGATCAATTTATAATATAATAGATGTAATTCTGAAACTTCTTTCGCATAATTTTATAAGTAAAGAATATACATTAAGCAGCTAAATCTTTGAAGATTGCCTATGTAATAATTGTGAAGCAAGCAACCAAATATTTGCAGTTGAACATAAAAGTCAGACAGTAAGGAAGTTTTTGACTTGTTTATTAATTTTTTTCATTAAGTGGTTATTTATTATTTGTATGATATTCCTTGTTTCAATTTTTAAAAGTATTCTCTTATTTCTTCCAGCAGCATTTTTGTAGTTCTTAAATCCGAATATGAACTAGAAGCTTGATTACGTTGCTGTGTGGGAAGAGGTGCAGCACTGGGCTTACACCCCACTGAAGCAGGGTTACAGTTAAGGCAAAATACTTGTGTGCTCCCTCTATTTGTCTGCCTCGGGGACTGGACAGTTCAATCACAGCAGTTGTCACCAGGTGCCTGGGAAGCAGCACTGCCCAGAACACTGCAGAGAAGCTTCACATCCTCCCAGCTGGTCGTGCTCATGATTCTTCAGCCTTGCCCCTGGCATGCCCCCACCCCAAAAACTCTAGAGAAGATAGTCTTACGTATCTCTTTTACTGCCTTCACCAAAATTAATTATTTATTTCACCTATACACAGCGAGAGGACTGTATGCTCCCTTTGTGCTCTTTCACTCTCTGTATACAATCAGTCATATCAGTTATATGTGAAAGGATTTTATAAGAGCAGATTTTTAACTCATGAACTGGAAAAATGCTTAGTAATCCCTTGAGGGTAAACCCAAATAATACCATGTAAAATCAACTAATATTAAAAAATATTTAGCAACAATAATAATAGTCTTTAAAAAGAGAAAACAGATTTGATTGACTGGCTAAATTCAGCAATATTTGGAGAATAAAAGTTACAGAAGGTAACTGAAAATATCTTGCGTGATCTTTACAGGACATTCCTTGAAATCTGTGGTTTGTTTGATAAATTTCAGATGCCACTGCATTTTAATTACATCAACATAAAGCTGTTTAAATGATGTTGCAGGAGGATAGCGATTTGCATTGCCTATAAGTTCTTAAGATGCCAAGCTCTGGGCATGTCAGTCAATAAGACCTGATGCTGGATTATTTGAGATTCGTCATAAATCATTTGGCATTGAGTGTCACGCCATACATAGCAATGCATTATAGGTGAATTCAGTCATATGGCTGGGAGAATGGAAAGATAAATGTTCTTTCATGGTGATGTGTGCTTGCTATTAATAGGAATAAGAAGAGAGAAATAATTAATAAATAATTAATAGCAGATAGTAAGAATATAGTGCATCGCGTATATTTCCAAAGTTATCACTGCAATATTACAGCGACAATACCACAGACGCTTCACAGGTAAAAACTGGAAGGGAAATAGGTGTTTCCTGAGTAAGAATATGCCTCTACCATCTTTTAAACTCACTTCCTAGTAGATTTTGAGAGGTGACTGTATTTCACAGTGACATTGCTGTAGGTTAGAAGAATACACTGAGGAAGTACCGTCTTGCTCTATTCTTATGCTCATTCCTAAGTTATGGCCGTTGTAGGAGACCTGTTTTTTCCCCGATGAAAGCTATCAGCTGAAGAGCAAAGCAGGGTAGCTGCATTGTTCAAAACTAGCAGAGATTTTTATTTATCTTTTCATTCTTCTATTTTTTTTATGTATCCTCCTCCCTCAGGCCACTAGAGTAGACAGTGTTCATGAGAAGACCATGTATGCCAAAGTTCTCAAGTTGGGGAAATACCAGCCATGAAATGTTTGTTCACATAGATCTTTCTAGCCAATACATAAGCCATTTCTATTGCTACTCTATCATCTACTCCATTTTCCATCCTCCTTGATACCTTCTATCAGCTACATCCACTGTCTCATGCTCAGCAGCTCACTTAGCTGCTTCCTTCTATCCCCAGATAGTTTTTTTCTAAGCTATCCCTTAGTTTTTTTCTGAGCTATTTTTTGCTATGCTAATTTGCTTCAAAGGTGACAAATTGGGAAGGGAAAAATAGGAGAAAGCAAGGATATGTAATTTTTGCATGAATGTAAATCAAAATCCTGAGCAATTTTGTGCTGTGCTCAGTCATCAGATATTTGTCAGATCTCACAGGGTTTCTGCCCTCCTGTAAAGATCCTTCTGAGGACCTCAGTCTCATTAAGTTAATATACCGAGTCAGTAGCCCAGCACATACATATACCTGGGATAATGTCAAGTCAAAGAAAGGTGTCTAAGGCTCATCAGGAGAGCTGGTTGGATATGTTCCAGTGCATTGGAGTTTTCCAACATGATAAATGGCAGAATTAGTTGAGATGGCCAAATTGCACCATAACTTCAGCAGCAGAAAAAAAAAAAAAAAAAAAAAAAAAAAAGAAGTTTTCAGAAGAATCCAGTCTGAAAAGAAAGTTTTTTCTTAGTTGATTTCTCAGGGGCACTTGACTGACCTAGTGCTGCCAACCACACGGAAGAGATGAGGAACACAGACTGGAATCTTCCAGCATAAACAGCTCTAACACCACTATTTATTTAGAAATCAAGAGCTGAGGAACACTCAGTGTTGAGTTCCTATGTGAATCAGAATTACTTTTCTCAGTGAAACTCCAGATTTTATTATATTTTTGCCAAGGCCTATCTTCTCATGCACGGAGTCATTCAGCACCCCCAGTTCACTGACCACACCGAAAAGAATAGCATTTGCGAAGCTACTTTGTTGGAACATACAGCTTTCGGGGTTAGTGAAGGCACAGCCTTTTCAGGAGTGTCCCTGGACTGATACTAAGCAGAAGAACCAGGAACAGTCTGAAAGGAGATAAAAACCCAGTGAAGTTGCTGGCTTAGTGTCTGTAACTCCTGGTCTGCTGCCAAGCAGGGAGCAACAATGAAGTGACTGGGTCAGAAACCTGAGCTTGCTGTGCTGATTTGAAAGCATAAGTTTCTCTTAGGTCCACAGCCCAGTGCTTCTGAAAGCACTAGTCTAGGTCAGGCCGCCTGGAGGTCAGCAGCTCATCAGCGGTGATGTCAGAGCACAGGCCTCGCTGGATAACTGACTCAGGCCTTCTGTCTTGCTGGACTCATGACAAAACTTCTGTAGGATCAAGCTGGATGGAAGCCAAGGAATAGGCGCTTGTAGAATTACTGGCACATCCCCTCAAATTTTCTGGGTTTATGTCAAGATACTGACAAGGCCGTTCTGTTTCCCTTAGCTTCTGTAGGGGAGGGTATGTAGTAGGGTATCCGATTTATTATGCAGAAATCCAAACTCTGCAAGCAGAAGATTCTTACCCTTCTCTTGAGATGAAAAGGGCAATCGACAGATTACTGTCACACTAGGAGCAGTGCAACAGGCACTAGCTTCCAATATTGACCCGGGTAACTCTCCTTACATCGAGTGCTGATGTGTTACATCTGTTAGCACATAGGGAGCAGGAGATCAGGATTCCCATATATTTCCCCAATAATCGACACCTTCTCTAGCTGCTCCTTCTACCTGATGAGTTTCTCATTTGCATATCGAGAAATAACAGCTGCAGTCAAGAGACTGGAAATAGGATGCCCCACCTTAAAATATGGTGGAGATTGTTGTTATTCTTAAGAGTTATTAAGAGAAATCTATCCCGCCCAACGTGTACCCAGTGAACATTTGGTTTAATATTTTAAGCTTTTCCCATAACAGAAGAATATTATGAATTCTTCTATTTTTTTTCCAGAAGAACTGGAATTTTTATAGGATATGAACTGGAATTATTTTAGGATATGAAAGATACTGAATATATGGAATGAAAAATATCTATGTAACAAAAAGAATATTTAAAGTGATGCAACAATGCCATGTTTGTGCCAGGTTCGACTGTATTGAGGAATAAAAGGATCGCAGTCCCTTTGACAATAATACTTAAAGAAGCTGGTGACAGTCAAAACTGCTTGAGTCAAAAACCTGGCTCCCATTCTAAAAAAGATAAATACTTCAGAATTTCCTGTAAATGACCAGAGACTATGTGTGGTTGACTGAAATGACAACAGTGAGTGACATAAACTTCACTGAAAGCCAATAAATTTATGCACTTATCTGTCTTCTAAGTTAGGACTTAAACTATGGTGAGGGACATCTAGACTCCTTAATTTTAAAGATCTATTCCTAAGCTGATCTAGTCCTGAGTGAATTTTCCCTGTGGAATTTGCTATAAGCTATATACATTACTGGTACAATGCAATATATTTTTAAGTGGTCTTTAGTATCTATATCCCATTTTGGTTGGAAGAAATTAAAAGTTGCAATGCAGATGAATTTATGTTGCATTTTAGTTTTTAACTAAATAGGATGCTTGATTTATATTGTTTGAAATTAAATTTAAAAGGCTAACAGCTTAACTATATTTAGAAAAATATAGCTTAGTGTTAACAAAGATAGACCCTAGAGCTGATACTTCATCAGCTTGACATATCACTATTAATTTGAATGTGAAAATCACAGGAAATAAATAACCCATTTTAAAAAATGTTATGTGTTCATACATTATCCATCAGCTGTTTTAAGCACTCATTGCTGCACAAGGCATTTAATAACTCTTTGTTTACTGGAGCCATCTAAAGAAAGTTTAGCTTGTTTGAGCTTAAAATCAGAAAGGATCTGTCTCATTTTTGAGGCTGTTCTTCTGTAGTCAACCTTATCATATTTAAAATGCTAGTTTTACGACTTGTAAACCGTATTTTCTAATAATTACTATAGATAGAAACATAATTTAGTGTATTTTTACAGGCTTAGTACATTTTGTTCTATTGTAAAACATATTTCCTGATAATTACTATAGATAGACAAATAATTTAGTATATTTTTATAGGGTTAGTACATTTTTATAGTACGGTAAACCATATTTCCTTATAATTACTAGAGAGAGAAAAATAATTTATATTTTTATAGGTTGGTACATTTTTATTACTGTACAATTTCTGCAGATTAAGTACTTTGTACTTCTTTTTAAAGCAGTCGCATTTCCTCAGTAACCACTTTTTTATTATTTATATAATTTACAGATGATGGCTTCTTAAACTTGTTTTCCCTATTTTGCATTTCGAAGTTTCTATATAAATGTATGTGCTGCTAATTTTGAAGGAAGAACAAAGCGTCTCTGAAACACTGTAGAAGTTAATGACATTGTTAAAATGATGACAGATTGCTTTAATGGTAGATACGCACTTAATTGGAGGAAGTATAACAAAATGTGCTATTTCATGCTCTAAAAAGAGTCAGTCAGGAGCCATCACCCATTTACCGTCTTGTCTTCACCCAAATCACAATGCATGTACAATGTGATAACTGATAGACATTGCCAGGCGTGTATTCATGTACTGTACATTCATTCCGACAACCCATTAAATAGTGTTTGTTAACCTTTAATTCAGATGTCTGCAATAAGATAATATAATGTAAAACACAAGTCAATGGAGGGTCGTAAAGCTGTTTCTGCTACAGTTTTTATTAGCCTGTTATTCAGTTCTGAATGCAGCTACACCCTGAAGCAAGTCTGGTATAAAAGTACGATGTCAATATATTATGATACAAACTCAACCTATAAAATCAATGACAAGTATTATGTCTGTTGCTATCACCTACTAAAACATAGATACTGTGTTTAATAGATGCAATGGTGCTAGACTCAACATCATTGTGCTATTAAGCTTAACCCTTTGGGCATGAAACACACTTGTAGGCCTTCTGGACAAGAACTACCCATTTTGGGGTGCTGCAACAATCAAGGAAACATAATTGACAGCACAATACGCAAGTGATAAATCCATTTTAAAAAGTATTACATCAAAATAGAAGTCTAATCTACACAGTGGTGTGATGTAGTGAGATTGCACATGTGGAAAAAGAACACCAACCATTCAGTCCAGGGGTTCAGATTTTCATTAACAATTTCAGTGACTGAATGGGAAGTTTAGCTGTAAAATACGAAGCAGTTATCAAGCTGAGAATGATATTGAGTATTCTGGAAAATACAGAATGCAAAGAGATCTTGAGAAATTACAGGAAGAATTTGAAATCTGGAAGATAAAATTCAAAACAAATAACTGCAAAGCGCTAAGGGGAACTCTTACCCTCTTCTCCATCCCAACTACATAAGAAAAATGGTGAGTGAATGAAATAGTGACTATGAAACTGTCCAGAATCCAAGATGGAAAAAAGTCAACAAAATATTGCTATCAAAGGAAAAAACAAAATATCGTATTATTAACACATCGGTAAATTTTTACGTGTGAGAACAGAATAAGTAACTGGAATACTGTGCCCAGTATGGAGTAGTATGGAGTAAGCTTAAAAACAGGGAAGAAAGTTGAAAATGGGATAGAAAATCTGGAAGACATCAAGAAAAATGTTGAAAGACATAGAAAATATAACCTGAAAAGGTGGATTGCATGAGTGAAAAAAGACCTGATCTGCAACAGTTCAATTTTAGGCTGCATATATCAGGAAAACCCTTCTAGTTTCAAGGACTAGGACAGCTCACAAAGAGATTTTGGAAAAGAGCATGGATAAATATTTGTGCACATACGCTTGCCCATACTAGAGTAATGGCTTAGATACTACTCAAGGTCAGTGTCAACCCATCGTTCCCATGACTCCGTGAAAACTTCTAATTTGCTTCAGAACTCAGAAATGTTAAGCAAAACCACCTGTAGGGCCATAAAATCAGAGTTCTGTAAAAGTAGTTTTGACAAGTTGTCTTCTATTATATGACTATTTCTCTATACAGAACAATGAAATAGCTACTAACAGTACAACATTGAGAAGGATTTGGTTCAGAAGAGGCAAATTCCTGTAGCATCTAATGCTATTGCATGCTCTATGTTTTGGTTTGTGGGGTTCCTGTATAATACACAGTATAGTGGTTCCCCTGGGAGAGGAAATGGTGTCATTTCTTGCAGGGACCTCCCTGTCGGCTACACGCTCGTGGGTGCCACAGCTGCTGACTGTTCTGCTGCCTCCATTTCATTTGCGTGTGCTGCCCACGGCAGGGTTGTTTGCGGGCTGCTCTGTTTTGGATGGTGTAGAAAGTCTGTGTCCTTATCACGTGGTACAAAAGTAGTTCTGCAGTAATCGGTGGATGCAGGACTTCCTTACGAATATGATGCAATAGAATGGACACCATGATTTAATCACAGTGGGGAGCGGGGTGCTTTGGTACCCAACATGGGTATCAAAGCCATTGCCGTGATAAATAGCATGTTGTAAGCTGTTTAGAAAACAATAATGCACGCTACAGAAAATGTATAGAAGGGAGGCATATAAATCCCTTGAATGGAAGAAAGCAATTGACTGTTAAGAACCAAAGAAGATAGAGTCTAATATGGAGGAAGAGAGAGAGCAGTGTCTGTGGATACATGAGTGTTTTAAAAATGATCTTAATAGGCATACTTGTTAAGATTAAAACTTGCTTGGTGATTGTTCACAGTGCATTTCACATGCTATTTACTGCTGAGCCAAGTCTGAGAAAATGCTTTTAGGCTGATTTACTTTTTTTTTTTCTCTCTCTCTCTTTTTACTTTTTCCTTTTCCATTTGCTTGCATGGAATTTTTTTCTCAAGGTTTCTTTTTTTTAATGAGATTGTAAACCAATTTAGTTTAGTCAAAGTAGTAATTGTACCTTAACTTCAGCTACAATGTCTTCTGCTTTGAGAGACATTGTAATCCTAGTTGTTCTATTTTTGTTAGCGACAGGGAATATCCCCAGTGCAAATCAAAATTCGCTATAAGTAATATATAATGTAAAAGATAAGAACTGCAAGAAAGAGTACAGGGAGGAGAATGGTACCTCTTGCTTTGTAATAGACTTTTCACAGTTCACTGCTACTATGTCACTAGTTATCAAGCATCAGCACTGCTACTATTACTCCTCCAGGTCTTTGCATGCCATCAAGCAAGAGGTGAACAAGTGGGATTGAATGAAGACAAAGTGACTCTGTTATCTTGATATAAGAGGCTTCAATGAGAAAATCACCAGAGATTTCCAGAAGCCTCTTAAATATTACCAAAGTCATCAGTGAGACTTAAAAAAGAGTAGATGTGTTTGCTCTTGGTCCGCTTCTATGAATATCATAATCTGCAGAAGAGTATCATATCATTTCTGGGGAGAAAATATGCATCCCTTGTTAGTTTTAGATTTCATTTACAGTAATTCTGATCAATGTAAATCCTACTCTCAGATAAAAAAAAAGGAGAGAGAAAAATGTGAGGAGCATTGTACGCATGTCAATGCATGATAATTCAAATAACTTGTTTTTCCTGTGATACTCTCAGATGACCCACATACAATGATAGCTGAAATTACCAGTTCTAGGGTACCTTTTCCCCTCTTGCCACAAATCCTATCACAAAACAGTCTGCCTACATATGCCAGAATATATCAGGAAATGAGGGCACTTTAAGTATCTTAATCACCCCAACATGGTCAGCAATGACAAGCAACATCCACAGGATCTAAGATGCTCTTTCTTGTGAAGAAGAGAAATATAATATACACTGAGATAGAGGCTGCTCACCGTGCATCATTTATTCAACAAGTACCTTGATATGAGAAGTGTTTCCCTCATTATATGTAACTTCAGGACCTTGTAAATCATGTAACATAAAATATGTACCCCATTGAAAAAAACAATAAAAACATATATATTTTTCTCCCTGGAATGTGAAAGTATAGTTAAAGTTTCTCATTTAAAACCTAGTGTCTCACTGTTTTTGTCTCCTGGACATCTGTCCAGATTTGGAATTGCTGTAGAGGGAATAACTGGATGCCAGGAACTGTGAGGCACTGCTGGTGATACCCAAGGCTTGTCAGTCAGGTCCATGAAAGGGAGACCAGGCTACAGGGGCCACAGGGAGCAAGGTGCAGGCACCTGGTGTCAATGGCCAGTGTCCTCCTCTGGAGTCCTCTAGGCAGCATGTGCTCTGAGATAACCAGGTGTTTCTTCACTGGAAAAGTGCAAGGCAAGGAGGCAACACAGGAGGTGAAAAGGGAAGAGAGATTAGTTGGGTGGCAAACATAAAAGGGTTTTACTTCTTCTGTCATGAAAGTGATCAGGTCCAGGAGGCAACTCAGCCCTCTTCCTGTAAGAAAAATTGCTACATTTACCATTCAGTGAGACACGTAAACTCTGAATAAACACATATATTTGGAGGACTTGCTAAAGCAGACAAGAGCCACAACATCTTTTGAAGTTGGCCCATCACTAATAATTACGAATGCGAGATTAGCTACCGTCATTTATTCTTGTAAATAATGTCATCTCTTCCAATTAAATGAACCACTTGTATCTCCTCAATTGCTTTATTAGCATTGTTGTCAAGTTCTGTGGAAGCCTTAATTAAATAGTCATCATAATTACAGCTAGTTTCTCAAATGATCGAAGTAAATTATTTATGTATGAGTTATAAGAAAAGTTTTATTTACTGAAACACTGTATTTCAAAAACTTTTCAAGTGCCTAATTACAAAAATAATTAAAATCCATCTTTTAAACAAGGTGTGTGTTATAAAATAAACCCCAAACTGAGCTAACTGGAGTTTGTTTGCTTCAAGTGACAAGTAAAAGCAAAACTGAATGTACTGGATTTTGTAACTGAGTAAGCAGTTAAGCCTTTAATAATAAATGAATTATTTAAAATATTTTTATGATTTTTATCTTACTGATTGATTATATTAATGAATTTGCTGGATTATACAAAGATGAAAATAATATTTTTTGAAATCCAAGATTGGATATATGTTATATAACAATCTTGAATTGTATATAACAGTCCAAGATAAGTTATAACAGTTGATCCACACACTGAGATAACTTTAACTTCATAAAGATAAATTTGCCTGGGGAAACAGCTATAAAGCTCTGTTCTAAACTAATATTTATTTATAAGCTAAATGCACCTGTCTCCAACACTACCTTCTCAGTACTTTCAAAATAATTTGCGGATTTTTTAAAAATCTATTTTAAACAGTAGTATTACACAAAGCTTTTAACAGTGACCTAATTCCACTAAATTGAGGCTATGTTCCTTAATAATTGGTATTATTACTAACAAATATTCTAATGAAATTTTACATTCTTCCCTTAGCAGAGATATGTCATTCCCATTACCTTTAATTAGGGTTGCGTGTTTTCCGAGAGAAGAATAAAGCCTTTAGCTATAAGTTCTGACTTTTGAAACAAAAAATTCATAACCTTTTTGTGTTTCCGGTTGAGGTGGCTGCAACCTAATTTCACTTAACAATTGTGGCAGATAAGAATTAAAACATGGAATGAGAAGCATTGAAAAAATGATTTCTTTTATAGAATTATAAATCAAGGTAGAACTTACACAAACATTTCTTATTAACAGCTTTTTGCTGCTGCATTTTTTTTCTCTTTGTAGACAGAAACCATGCTAACTACTTGTTCTTTTTGGGATATACCAGTGTATCCTGCCAAAGGACACTTGACCTGCTGGTATACATGTGTCCGAAGTGTTCTTTAATTTATCATTGATCTCTGTGGAATGTAAGTGGGTGCCGGGAGTATGCGCCTATTTGCATGTAAGTGTATCCACTTATACAGCACAATAAGTTGAAGGTAGTAGCTCTTATAAAATTTTATGAGACTATTCTAATTCCTGCCTCCCAACTCTCATTAGAGCTTGACCTACAAAATTTTACAAGACTTCCAAGATCGTTCTTGTCCTACTGTAAATTTCTGAATGGAGATTCCTTTTTACAGAACTGGTTTCAGTTGAGGAACAGAGCTTTGTCTGTTTATGCCCATATACCCAGAAATTGTTTCACAGAAATTTTTGGCAGTATTGCAGAATAATGAGGCTGACATACATATTCTGGAATTGCAAAAAATAAATAAATAAATAAACTTCATCATCTTTACTGCCTAGTCAGTGTTATTAAGCTAAAATCTTGGCTGTAAATGGCTTTTATTGAGAAGTTTTTGACTGAAGAAATCATTAGTTTTGAGTGAGCTGTGAGGCTATAAATTTGGCAAATATCTGTACACAGCTTTCTGTTTTTTGCAACCTTTGCCCAGGGAATGAGAGGCACAACTAAAGGGGCATCCTTTTTTTTGCACCCACAGAGGATGCAGGCCATGATCACTGTTCTGAGGCACATACGCCAGATGTGGTGTGAATACTCACATTCTGACTTTGCTTCATTCTATCATGTTCAGTCAAAACTCCCAGTCTGGCCTTGCAAAATAAGCTTGTCCTGGGTGTATAGAAGAGACTGTGGAGGAAACTGCAGTCTCATCATGGAAGGTGAGGGAGAGGTAAGTTCAGAAAGATCTCCAGAAATGGAAGAGAGGATGAAGAAGTGCTTGAAACCAAGATCATAATCTAGGGGAAACCAGAGCAGCTTGAGAGCAATAAAGTGACATGTGCACGTTATATTAGATATTGCAGGAACCTTTCTGCTGAACAGCTTAATCAGCAAGACAACTGAGGGCAAGACAGGCACTATAATTCAGTGTGTTCTGCAAGCAGAATGCTTAATTTCATCTTTACCACCTACATGTAGAAATAGTTTTCAGAGCAACAATGTAAACAAACATTGGAAGGGACTTTTTTTTGTATTGCTCAGTGATATGGATCAGACCACTTTAATTATACCTGCATATTTTAAAAAGCTAGAAGTAGATGTATAAAAAATAATATATGATACAGCAATCTGACTTCTTTTAATCTCACAGTTCTCTGAAAAAAAAAACTGAAATGAAATTCTGCAGCTAGTACTGAAAGAAGTTCAGTGAAGCCAGTTACAGAGTGGCTGCCTGTGCATTAATCTGGGGGTATAGGAATTCATGCAATGACCTTAAAATGGATAATGTCAAAGAAAAAAAACTCATCAAAGCTAGAAAATCAGAAGACCATCTGCACTATTTCCCCCCACACCTAATTTTCTACTCAAAAGACTAAAATATGCAAGTACATTAAACATTGCCTAGCACAACTGATCGTATTTCTGAGAAGTGTTTATATGTGATTATGAGAAACTAAGATTCAGCATTGCCTTACTGCTCTTTGTGCCAGATATAGCTGACCAAAAGGGTCATAGCATAGGTATAATGCCTTCCATGTGTCCCAGGGAGTCTTCACTCTTGCACTTCTCTTGCAACTGTGGCAGTAAATAGGAAATAGATATTATGACCGTTCCCAAAGCTGCTCTAATGTATCCCAGGGACTCGACTCTCCTCAGGAGTCTAAGAATAAAGAGGGCTTCTAAATGATTCCTATGTGATCCCAACTTAATCATCTGGAAGCCATTAATCCAGTAATATTTCAAGTAGAGTGAGACAAACATTTGTGATTATGTATTGTATGTGATAAAAAATAAAGATTGATGTCAATAAAAATGCTTCTAAAAATAATGTCAAATTCAGTGAACAGTTTTGGCCAGCTAAAGAATGGGAAATACTGAAAAAATATGCTTAATTTGATGCTTCTTTAAAGAAATATTTCATATTTACATTTCAGTTAATATTTGTAAGTTAAAAAAAAAGAAACAAAATATTTTGTGTCACCAGAAAGATTTCTTCCTGATTTTTTCTCTGCTAGGAAGAACCAAAACCAAATAAACAATCCTTACCAGTCAATATAAAATGATGATTCCCTCCCCCCTACCTTCCAGTTTTTCAGTCGTGTCAATGAACCAAAACATCCAATTATTTGCTCAACTCTAATTTCAAATATCTACCAGCTGGTACCAGTGATAATAACAGGAGAATGAAGAAATAATAGATCGACTACCTGTTTCATGCCGTGGTCCCACTGTGCTAGTTGAATGCTATCTGAAACATCAGAGAGTACATGGTTAGCAGATATATTTTTAAAAAATGTAGCTCTAGTTGAAACAAATCTTGTTGGTACATGTACAATTTGGTTTCAGGCAGTTTTGAGAATTAGTAGAGATATCTCTTTAGTTGTGAGGCTATACGTTTGGACTTAGTTTATAAGTTTCTGATTTACTTTACACAGGCTGTCTAGCCCTCACATAAAGAAAAAGCGAAGGATGCTTAAACAAAAATGTTCAAGATGTCCTTTGTGGTGTTCTTGCTTTTCTGCATGTTGCTATTTGCCATTTTTATCCTTACTGAATTACTGTGATAGGTCATGGCAGTGCCATATAATCTGTGGATATTTGGTTTCCTATTGACTTGCTGCTAAATGGCTGCACCTTGCCAGTAAACTTCAGCATCCCAGTCTTATAATAAGTTCAGCATTTTTTATTTTTTATAAGAAGCTGCACATTTTTAAACAGTGGCACAATGTGCTTCCAAAAGGCAACGGAGGTTGAGAGGAGTAACTAGTGCTACAGATGCCTGTGGGGAATGTGAGCTCCCTGACTTACCTATAGTACCAGTGAAGCATGGCTACATTCTGGCACAGCCTGGAAGAACCTAATAAATTAATCCTATATGCCACTTGCTCAGGACAAAAATGTCCTCACATAATAGCTTATCAGTCCTAATTAAGACTCTATCAGATTTTTCTGCAAACAATTACAATACATAATTTTATGGATGCACAGAACAGCTAAACTGGATGAGAATATTTAATCTATCTGACCTAGTAAATGGCCAGGAGGCACTGAGGGAACAGTAAACGCATATACATAGATTTACATCCTCTCAGATCTTCCAAGTTTCTAGTCTTTACAAGGGCTTTTGAGTCAAAGGTGGAGATTTCACCTTTACCATCATCTTCAGTACTGTGTCCAGTTCTGGGCCCCACAGTACAAGAGGGATGTGGAGCTGCTGGAGAGAGTCCAGCGCAGGGCTACAAGGATGATCAGGGGCCTGGAACATCTGCCCTATGAGGAGAGGTTGAGGGAGCTGGGCCTGTTCAGCCTGGAGAAGAGAAGGCTGAGAGGGGATCTGATCAGTGTCTATAAATACCTCAAGGGAGGCAGTGAGGAGGATGGTGCTGGCCTCTTTTCACTGGTGGCCACTGACAGAATTAGAGGTAATGGCCACAAACTGAAGCACCAAAAGTTCCACAGGACCTCAAGGAAAAATTTCTTAACAGTGAGGGTGACAGAGCACTGGAACAGGCTGCCCAGAGAGGTTGTGGAGTCTCCTTCTCTGGAGATCTTCCAAACCCACTTGGATGCCAACCTGTGCCACATGCTCTAGGTGACCCTGCGTGTGCAGGGGGGTTGGACTAGATGACCTCTAGAGGTCCCTTCCAACCTTAAACATTCTATAATTCTATGATTCTATGATTCAGTAGCCACCAATACAAATTGAGTTAGCATAATCTCATTTTTGTCCAGTTTTACTTTGACCTCCACATTAGCCTCTTGAAAAGAGATAAGAGGAAGTGAAGCTAGTGAGAAAAGAAACTTTCTTTACTTTGCCCCCTTTCAGTTGTTGACATATATTATTGCCTTACAGTTTTGTCTTGTTATGTTCTATTTGATAGAATCTCTCAGTACTTTAAAAACATCTAACTCTATCTCCCTTCACTGCTCCTCATCACTCAAATGTAAGTTCTTGCACTGCTGCTAAGTTTCCCAGATTCATTCTTTTGTTTTTTTTTCAGAGGTCTTGCAGGGTAGTTTAGCAAGTGGTCAGGGGTCTGCAGAACAGCAGCTGTTCATCATCTAAGAAGAGGCAATGTTAATCTGCCTATTACACGTGTAAGATGGAGTTGAAAATTATAACAAAGGAAGCAGAGCTAGAAGAATCTGTGGTCTCAAGGTAAATTGTTGCAGAAAAAAAAATGCTAGGGGCAGCTACTCTGAAGAAAGAGATTATGACTACAGTTTATCTTGCTTGTGTGTCCCTAACTTAGTAATAAAGGACAAACCATGGAGAAAAGAAGTTCGACAATAAATAGAATCTGTGCTTAAAGTGGGATTGGCATCCTGGACTTCTGTGATGTCTGTGAGACACAAGGTCATTTTCTGAGAACTTATGCTTTCTGAGAAATTAGCAAGCTTATTTTTAATACACTTACCTCCCACTTTTTGCAAAACGCTACATGTGTCTAAGCCTGTTTTGTTTACTGTAAAGGTTAAGTGTTAAATCTTGGCAAATACCAGATACCTACAGTGAGGCACGAGTATACTCTCTCTCTCCCATGTGTTTAAAAAAATAGCAGGACATTAAAAAATCTGTCTTATGCATGCTTAAGTCAGTCCTTTGTTATAGGTAGCACTAAATGTCTGATGTAGTTCTGAAAGATATCTACATGTGTTTTACATTCAAAGCTATAATGCAAACTCATATCCATAAATCCAGGTGCAATTTCACAGACCCCACATCTCATTCAAATCTTTCAGAGAAAAGTTTGACTGAATAAGGAGTGAAGAAATGAGAACCCAGATCACTTCCTTTGTGAGAAACAGATATGCTCCTTAGAAAATGAGCATAGAAGGTAGTTCTATGTATTTGTAATAAGTGAAAGAAAAAAATAAATCATTTAAAATAGAACCATTTCCATTTTGAAATTTTCAGAATCTATGAGAAGGTTTACATCCATGGCAAAAAAGTATTTTGTTACATCAGATTATCTCTAGTAAAATATGGTTTATTTCTTCAATACAAAGTTATCTTTTGCGTTAAGACAACAGCAGTCTAGAATGGCTGCAGGTTATAGTCATATTAGGCCTTCTTAAAACATCACTATCAAGCAAATATTTTAAAATTTAAAAACATCATTCATCTCTCTTTTCATAAGATACGGTTATTCAACAGATTCATGCTAAGAAAAACATAACTGAATCTTAAAAACACACTGGAAAGAGTAAATGAAGTGGCAGCACTAGGTTTACTTTTACAACTGAAAAAAAATGTCACATGTATTAATGTCAACAACTGGAATTTTACCTCATTAGGCAATTTCTGATCTAAGGCTCTGATGATTATTCTAAGCAGAAAAAATATGCTAATTATCCACTCTGAATGTAGAAGGAAAAAAGGTGTAAAATCTTCCTTTAGCCGTGTGACCATGTACTAATTGCATGTCATGTGTCAAAATAATGCAACCCACTTTGCCTAAAGCAATTAGACATACAGAACTCTATTAATGAAGCACTGTCTGTCACTAAAAATGTTTTCAGAGCTATAGCTGAAGATTAAAATATTAACTTCTCAAATATTTATGATAGTTACTGACAGCATTTCAAAATGTTACTTTTAACAAAAGCATTTTATTCAGCTCCAGTTTTTAATTTGGATTTTATATTCAAAGACGTTATTAACATATGGGAGTCATGTGAAATTTCTATGATCTCCACTGAGACTTCTTTACAGAAGGTACATTAGCTCCTTGAAGTTTACAGCACCTTTTTCTATTGTAATATAAACTCTTTGGGAACAAAAAAATGTTAAAAACTCATCTTTTCTTCAAAAGCAGTAAAAAAAAGGAAGAGGAGGACATTGTTCTTATTTCAGTCTACCTATTTTCTGTAAGTGAGAGAAGAAAATGACCCTTCTTGTCAATATATCATTTGATGCTCTCCTTCCTTTTAGGGTCAGTGGTCATCTCTGTTCATGAGCACAGAGATTATCCTTTCACATACCCTGGCGCATTGGGAAAGCAGGGATGTATGTTCCCAAGATATTTATTGAATCTATCAGTTATGCAGAGGAGGAGCAGACTATTACATTAAAAAAAAAAAGAAAAAAAAAAAGAAAAAAAAAAGAGCAATGCCTGCTGTGTATTTCCTCTGCTCACACACTACTTGGGAAAGGGTTTTTAACAATTCCTCCTTGAACAATACACATTTGGAGCATTCTGAATAGAGAATAGAGCTATAGAGCTAACTGAGGTTCTCTGCATTTTACTAGAAAGTCTATTTAATGTTGCTTAAATTACTGTTGCATTATAATTTGCAGGACCATTTTTAAAGTTACCTTCTTTCGCTCTCTTATTCTTTAATCCTAATTCACAAGATCAAAACCTTATTTGTGTTCTTCATTAAACTGTACAGGAATATTTGTAAGCATAAAAGTTGAATGGACAAACCCTTAATTTCCATTCTACATAGAGACTGAGATGATGATTGCGATACTTCAGGATTTATAGCTTTATCAGAAACATGCAGGAATGATACCTCCATAATACCATGGAATTATTACCCTTCTATTGTGCCAAAAAATCAGCCAATAAAAAAACCACGTTGTTAGCACTGCATCATTTTCTAGTGCCATGGCAAAAACTGACTGCTATTATGTATTAGTCCTGCCATTGCTTTTATGTTTGGTAAGGGTATTGCCTTGGTTTTGGAGCTATTACATTCTATGGGAATCAATTATATGTACTTGAACTAAGAAGGATTTACTTGGTAACTGTAATGGCTCTGAAAGAGCCATTATGATCTGTCATGTCAGAAATGCACATGTGCCTCTGGTAGATACAAACGGAGCTGTGCAAAAAAGTTTCATTCATGAAGAAGGCCACTTCTCCCATCTCCCCGGCAAACCCAAGCAAGCGCATTTTGCTGAAGCACTTCCACAAGTTCTCCTAACGACCGAAAGGGAATTTCAGCTGCTCGACCGCCTTGTGCTTTGCTAAAGCAAGCCCGCAGTATATGAAAGGGATTAAGGATGTGTGTGGAATGGATAGGAGGGCTCCTTGGTAAGACCTAATGACACACCAGGCCAAGGTTGTTCCTCGGGGCACTCCGGCCCTGGTGCGCAGGCCTGTGCAGGCCCTCGTGGCGCGTAACGGATGGAGAAGAGGGGTCGACATGAGGCAGCTCCCTGTATTCGCCCTGCTCTCCCCAGTTGTAGCTCCCTCATCGCCCAGCTTGCTGCGCAGTGTGGCGGAGCCCCACAGCTCCCACGGCAACTGGAAGAAAAGCTAAAGTATAGAAAACTCCTGTAATGGGAGCATTTTGTCACACAGTGCTCACTAAAGCTGTTAAGTTTTGCCTGTAAAAGCTTCTGCTTGGGGAAATGAAGGCAGGCTGCCTAAATAGCTCCCTTTAGCGAGGGTACTAAGAGGGGAACAACTGGCTGGGATGATCTTTCATGAAGCGCTCTCTTTAAAGAAACATTTAGATTATCGGATTAGTTAAATCAGTTAATTCAGACAGTGCCACACTCTTGCAGTAAAACAGACACCATTAGCATATTTCCTTCTAAACAGAACAAAAAAGTGATAAAATCAGGGCCATAATTCATGAAGACCTTTGATGCATTATTGTTGTTTTCTAATGCAGAACTTAATTGCATATTTTTATTATTGTTTTTATGCATTTTTACATGATATATATTGTTTCAAGGATTATGCCAAAGTTGATAGAAGTACTTGCCCCAAAATACTATTTATCAGGTACAGGCTGTAAAATGGGGTGATCTGTGAGCTGCTTATTTGTTTACTGGTCTCATTTTCAGGAGCCCAGGACTGCTCTTCAGCATGCAGCGAAAGCCTTTCAATCCCAAACGAGCATGTCCAAAAAAAGAAACAGAGATTTTACTTTTAGCTCATCTTCAGATTCACAAGGGACAATAAGGGAGATTCATTAGGCCATTTGTTACTGTCATCTGCCATGATTCAAAATGAAATACTAAATGTTTCATGGACTCAGAAAAAGAGCAGTATTTGTCTTTGTGTTGGCTATGCAAAGACTCTATGGCTTTCAGCCTCCATACAAGAGGTCTGATGGATGAAAGGGGGAAGGGTGGTGCCATCTGAATGATGATGGGCTAATATCATCATCCTCTTGTCAGCTGTAATAGGCTTTTCCTCACAGAAATAATTCATAAAACCGCTACATTATATTCTATCCTGACAGGCCCTATCTATCCTGCAACCCAGCAGGCTCACAACTAATAAGAAAATATGTGGTTCAAGAACCCTGAAAAATTAAACAGGTAGTTTATGAACAATTTGTTTCATGGGGATGTTTATTATGTTTATTAAATATTGAGCCTTTAATGTTTTCCCAGTACAGATGATATCATAAAAATGCTGACTTAAGCCTCAGTTGTATTCTTAGAAAGTGGCATTTTATAGCTCTTGTAGTACACAGTAAATAACTAAATTGTGGTGGTTCATAAGTGTACACAGAATAGAATTTATAGGGAGTGAGGATATTTTTATTGTGCATATGCAGTATATTTAATACATTCATAATAGACACATGCAAACTACCAAAATATTGATCACATGCTATGATTTAAATGGAGTTTTGAGAAGACCAATATTACAGAACCTCTAGAGGGAAAGCCAGGTATTTGTTTTATTGCTTTTACTAATGGAGAAACTTTAATCTCGTTGGTTTAAATGTCAAGGCAAAAACTCTGTAGGTGCTACTAATAAACTTAACCCAGAATACTGTTTTCTAAGTATTAATTTTATAAACATTTTTAGATGGGTTCTGCCAACAGGAAAAATAGGATGAAATGGCTAAGGAAAGGCATATTGATGTTGTCAATATTTTGCTCTGCCTTTCAGAGAAAGAAGAGAGGGGGCACCAGAGCTTGGTGCAAGGTCTTGCAGAGGGCAGGTTGGGCATTGGAGGAGAATGTGAGTGCATAAGGAAAACGTGGTGCAAAGCCACAACATCTCCATGTCCGTACCTTCTTATTCTAACTTCTTCCTTCAGAGTTTATTCAATAATTGATTATTCTGTGGCAAGGTATGAAAACTGGCAAGTAGAAAACTTCCAGTGTTAATGAATTTGTAATAATAAATAATGCTTATGATATTAAAAAGCTGTATTCTGCAGGCATATTACAAAGAGCATGTGCATGACATGATTTACGAAAAAAAAATACAGATCTTTCAGTAAGCCTTTCAGAAAGACTGTTCTCATATCTTTCTATTCCTAGTAAGAGGGTAGACTCTAGAATAAAGAATAAGATCACTGAGCACACGGATAGAAACTGTCTAGAATCAGCATGACTTCTGTAATGGGAAATACCGCCTGTCTAAGCTGCTGGAGCCCTGTGGAGGTTTCAGTAAGCACATGGATTAAGGGCATCCAGAGGACATAATATATTTGGATTTTCAAAAATATTTTGGCATGGTTCCACACCAAAGGATAGTAAAGAAACTCAGTTACCATAGGTATGGAAAAAGCTTCTTTTAAGGTTTGAAAAGTGGTTAAAGGATATGAAGCAAAAGATAGGGTTTACTGGTGTTTTTTAGCAGTGAGGTCCCTGAGGACTGGTTTCTTTAAACATCTTCATCAATGACCTGGAGAAGAGAGTGTGCAGTGAAATCTCCAAGTTTGAGGATCATTATTCAAGCTCTTTTATGTGCTCAAATGTCATTGCCAATTTGTTGAAGTAACCTCAGAAGAATCTTTTAAAACAGAGCAAAGAGAAAAGGTGCCAAATAAGCTTCAGTGGAGATAAATATAAGGCAGTGCATCTAGGAAGAATAATCTATTGGGCCACATAGTGCTGAACTCAGAATAACTGCTCAGAATTCAGGAAAGACATCTTGAAGTCATCCCTGGAGAGTCTCTGAAGTTGTGAGCTCTGCTTCCAGATGCAGTCAAAACCAACAAAATGCAGACCATTAGCAGGAAGAACATTTAGAATAAGGTAGAGAGCACTTTGCTACTGTATAAAGCTGTGGTATGCCCACATTCAGAGCACTCTGTGCATTTCTGGTCTCCACATCACAAGAAACATGCTACGAAGTTAAAGAAACAGAGGAGGCAATTAAAATAATCAAGAAAAAGGATCAGCTGCAATTGGGAAGGAAAAAAAAAAAAGAGAAAAAAGCCTAACATTCAAAGAGAAGCCTGAGAAGAATTATGATCAAGGTTTCTTACTGAATGGATAATCTGGATGTGGAATCGTTCACCAAATTCCACACAAGGACCACTCAATAAAATCTATAAACAATCATCTAAAACAGGTAAAGAGAAGTACTTGCTCTTTCAACTATGCTCACATAGCATATTGCTCTTTCAGAACGCTGTGGAGGATAGATAGAATGAGCAGGTTCAAAAAGGAACTAGACAGCCAATGGGTCCTTGGATGGATATTAAAAAGACTGGGCAGTGCCGCACCTTCTAATACAACCATTTGGGTGCGTATGAGAGGAATGGACTACAGAAAACACTGGGTCTGTGTGCTGTCCTCAATACAATCCCCTGTGCCACTGTCAGAGACAGAATACCTGGCTATGTGGACCATTGCTTCAAACCAGTATGGCTCTCTCATGTTCTTTGCAGAATGTCTCAATTTTTTATACCACATATACAATTTTCCTCTCAGTTACTCCAGTTCTACATCTGTATACTTTCAAAGACTTCACTGTATTTGTGAATACTCCTTCATATCTGTGTACATGAAAGGTGAATCAGGCCTCCTCTCTTTCATGTACTCACAATTTTAAAAGAAGTTGTCCTCATACATGAACACAGAAAGCAGAAAATCTGAAAATGAAATAAAGGAAAAAATGTCAGAATAAATAGGCTAAAATCTTCAACTTGATGGCTTAAGCCTGAAAAAAAAAATGTACCTTTTAAAAATCTCTGCAATTCATTTCATTTTTCATTGAAATTTGTTTGTTTATTCTTGGCTTTTACAAAAGCTTGGCATCCACGCGGCTTCTTTTGAACTCCAAGAGTAAACAATAAAAGCTCTTTCCATACTCCTCCACCTCCTGCAATTCCAGCATCTTTCATTTTTTCCCTAATGGAACTGGAATAAAAATCCCTTGTTTTCTTTATAATGATTTTTTCAAACAGAAAAAAAAAAGAAGAAAAACAACTCATTTATTATTAACCTTGAGTCACATGGCTGCCTTGCATCTCTGGATCATACAAACCCATTTCTATAGCAAGCCAGACCAGCCACAATCCAGTCATGGTGGTAGAGTCAGAGGTTGTCCATCCTCTTCCAAAAGAAAATCATTTACCTCATCCGCTAAAGAAGCAAGGGGTCGGTAAGGCACATTTTGGACACTAATTCCATTCTCCCTTTGACAATTCATCCCAAATATTTATGAAGCTCCACTCCAACCTCTGCTGGAAGCTGCTAGAGCCTCTACCTCTCCCTCTGCGGTGGCGATGCCTCCTGCGAAGCCGTAGCTCCCTGTGGACGCCGGGCACCTCGTGTTGGCGGCAGCGCTTGCAAGCGCGCCGCGTGTTTCACCTGCTCTGCTTAGCGCCACAGCCCGTGACCTTGGTGGCACATACCCGCGACATTCCCTGTGCCAATTGGCCAGGATGAGCCCAGCCAGCGGGAGCTCCGTGGCCGGGACAAGCAGTTGGAGAGCCTGGCTCTGGGGCACAGAGCCGGGGGGACGCTCTGCTTCCCAGCTGCTGCCGAGGCGCCTACACGTCTTGCGAGTGTCAAACGCGCCGCGCGCTCTGATGTGCTCTGATGTACTTAAGGGCCCGTGTTGTGCTGTGTCACCAATTTAAAGAAATACCACGTTCATTGGCAGGCAGTTGGAAGCAATTAATTACCCATGGATGGCATGTACAGCTGTTGCTTATGTATGGAAACAGAAGAGAAATTAGATTTAATTGGTTTAGCATAATGAAATAAATGCCACTTTCTTCATTATAGCTTTTGTAAACTGAGCCACTTGATTTTTCTCTGTATCATTTTTTTGGAAATAGTTGGGCAAAATCCTCTTGATAGATGAAAAATTCCCAGAGGAATAAGAACTGAGCATATTAAATTGCTACATGTTAGGAATTTGCAGGATCAAAGCAGGAAAAGATACATTAGGGTAACAAATGACTAAATGAAATATTTTTCCGTGTATGTGTACTGCTCGCTGCAGTTTGGGCTAATCATCAAATACCATAACGTATCTGCATGCTTTTGGCTCTGAAGGTCACAACCAAGTGAAGAGGCACAAATTTAACCTGGAAATACTGTCATGTATTATAAAATCTTTATGAGTAGTTATTTGTTGATTATTTTATGCCCTTGTCGCGGGGGAGGAGCTTGTGTGCCCTCATGAGGTTGTGAGCTATGCTGGTGGTGGCATATGCCTCCAGTAGGGTCTCCCATGCCAGATAGATAGGTCTCAACTGAAGGGTCAGACAAAGTGTGTCCGTGGGCAGGATGGGCTTGCCAGCCTCCCAGCAACCAAGGAGAAGGACAAATCTAACCCCAAACCCGGGCAGATGGAGTTCGCTTAGCCCTGTAAGGCCATCCATCTCAGAAAAGGACACTCTAACTAAACCCATGTGCTGAGGACTTCGCTGCCACCGCCTGAGCTCGCTAGGCCGCGGCAGATGAACCTTCGGAGTAAAGTGTGGGGCCAGTTCCGTGCACGCTGAGCCTCACCTAAACCATCCACCGCGCAGGCTCGAAGGATGCACCCACATTTGTAAAACATGGGTAAGGCCCTTCCCAGATCTTCATTTGCAAAGCCTAGCCATGATGATGATGATTTTATACCTACTAACATGAAGCAATAGTTAGTGATGAGGAAAACGTGTCTGTGTGTGAAATGTAAATGTATATAAGCAAAAATCTACTTTCTGTTAAACATAATAGCTCATGTTTGACTGGATTCTTCTCTGAATTTTCCTGAAGTGCCTGTGACCTTAAATTCATCCATTTCCTTAGTTGAGGCCAATACAGTAAAGAGAAGAATTTAGCTCCATGTGTTCTTAATGCTTTGGTCCTTAATGTGTATGAAAATACTTCTTGTTAAGAGATGCTAGCTATATACCAAGTATTGTTATGTTGTTAAGGTTATTAATTTTTATAATTAAACATTTTTCTATATTACTGTTGACTTAGTGGTCGCTTTCTAACTATTTAATGCAAATAAATGCAATCTGATCTGCGTTCATGCAGTGCTCTTTTTGAGGGCATGTTCTCTAGTTCTAGGCAAATCAATCTAGGCAAACTAATGTTTGGCTGTGATGTAATGGTAAGAATATTTTTCATACTCACAATTAAAGAAAAATCTGCAGATATCCTGTGTAAGTTGCATGCACTGCTGTGTGCAGTGAGGCTGATGTTAAAACATCAGGGGGAAAAAGGCCAGTTATAATTGGACCTTTTTATTATATCCCACTTTAGAAAGCCAAATATTTTTAATAGCTTATCGAACTGGCAGGCAGAATGCACCAAACTAGAAATGTTTAAAAGAAGCCTTAAAAAACTTCTAAAATGCCAATGATTGTTTCAAAATCAGGGAGCTCAGCTGAAAGTACATTCCAACCTAGTCCTCCACAAAAAAAAGAATGAAGTATTTAGCTAAAAACCAGCCACTAACTATTTAAGCCTTAGTGGGAGGAAGGACAAAAGAGAAAAAAAATAAAAAGGAAAGAAAAGGAAAAAAAAAGAAAGGAAGAAAGAAAAATAAAGGATTTAGTTGTTTGCTGTGGGTTTTCTTTTTGTAATTGGGATCAGTTTAAAATCAATATGTATTTTTTATAGAAGGGGGCCAAACTCATGTCTCTGAATTCAGAAAGAAAAACCAAAATCAAGGCTAGATATGATGTTCAGTGATTTACCATCTCTCTAAAGCCATTCTGCAAAAGAAACACTGAATCTTCAAAGCAAACCAAGAGCCAGGCTGCTCTTTTGACTGTGGCTAAATTGTTCGTGTAATACACTCCAATATGCAGCATGAGATAGAAGTGTCAGCTGCTGTGCGGGCTGATTTAAAAGTTAAGGGTGAGTAAAGTGTAGAGCAAATATCCCAGTGCAAGAACAGTCTCAGACAAACGCTGTAAATGATTTACAGAATTAAAGAAAAGTCACATTTTAATAAAAGCCTAAGTTCTGCACACACAGATTCAGTATTTGATCAGTGGATTTGGGCAGCTTTTTCAAATTGCTGCTATTGAGAGACAAGTACGCTTTGCAGAGTAAAAATGACCTCCGCATGATAAGCCGTGTATTATACGGAAAGTTTGCGTAAACACAATTAATGCAGGGCTGCTTATTGCAGCCGGAGAGCTGCTGACAGATATTTTCATTGTGAACATTTCTCTATCAGGGTGTTGTGAAAAAAGCACAGCACCTAATGCTCCTCATTTGCTTTATTTACCTTTGCTCAAACTCTGAGGTGCACTTAGGAAAAGCAGCGTGTACCTGTCTGTCAGCGGCGCGGCCCTCAGCAGTTATTCACCTACGGGGCTCCAGCATCCCTGGCTGCCGCAGCTGGCAGATCCGTTCAGGAAAACAAGTGGTCGCTGTCAACACCGCCCAGCCTTGGGAGGCCAGGCAGGCGGCTGCAAAGTCACAAATAAAGACCAGGGTTTTGCTTTGCCAGTAGCCTCGTGTGTTCTCCCTTCCTCTTTTGTTCAGAGCGTGCGGCACCATCGAAGGGACCTGATCAGAACAAAGGAGCAGGGATCCCGCTAACAATTACAGCAGAAAGGAAAATGCAGAATAAAAAGCCCCCCAAAACCAGGGAAATAATGCCAGGTGAAGATGAATATATATCCGCTGGGAACAATTACATAACACATGCCTCCAAAAATTCATTATCAACGTATAATTTGACATGTTCCTAGTAATGTAGTTCATTACATTTACAAATAATTCATCACAGGTGTTGCAGGCTGCAATGGCATACAAGAATACAAGATCCTTCTGTTCAGCGGGACAAGGGGAAATGTCCACTTTGGAAACACACAGAACATCTCTTTTTACAAAATGATTCTGTCTTTTGTTGTGTAAATCTTTGTACCATATAGATAAATCAGATATAGGGAAACTGCCTTCTTTCTAAAACACTTATTTTCCCTAAGCTTGCTGTGAGCAGTAAATATTCTATTATTTTTTTTCCTCTTCTACGTTTTTCTTTTCTCAAAAGCTGAACATATGATATTCCCGAAGCCTTGTTTCTGAGGTTAGTTTCACTGATTTTGCTTACTCTGGTTCACCTTTGTTGTTGTGGATCATGCTTAGTTGAGCTCATTTTAAAAAATCAGATCATTTGGCAGGGGTAAATCCATTCAAATATAGCACTGTTATTTTAAATAGAAACATATATGCATGAGTGAAGGGAGCAGGGGTTGATATGAGATGTTTTTTCTAAGGTTCAGCCCACGGCAAATCTCTTATTCAAGCTTTTTGTTTATTGTCTCCGGCTTAATGCTGCTATGAAGTTATGGGCAATTTTACTTGCATATTTGGTCAGAAGTAGAAACTAACAAAAGGTTTTTAAAAAAAGGCC